>JABUQX010098417.1:15000-20000 GCA_015478945.1 Trachelipus rathkii
GATTTTCTTATATTGGCGAAGGCGAATACGAATATTTTTAATGTTCGCGAATACGAGTACGAATACGAATATTATTAAACGATTCTTCTTATTCTATCCTCAACATAAATATTAGATGTCTTTAAGTTATCTATCCTATATTGCACAAAGATCTTATACGTGTGAAAATGGAAGGTCGTCTAATACAATCAACTCGGCTATTTGGGTATCTATTCATATAGTTTTTACATCGTTGGCATTCCATATTTTGTTTTTCTCGAAGCACATTTCGAGAGTTGCTTGCTTTACTTTTACGAGAGGCCTTGGTGATGCCTTCCCCTTTCTATTTTCCTTTTTTAATCCTTCTTTTCAAACATTTGTTTGAACTCTTCAAAGGTTTAATTTCTAGATGTTTTCTGAGACTTAATGTAACTCCCCTTTTTCGGGAATAATTCATTCAACCTCCGAGCCAAACTTGATGTATTTGCCATTGTTATGAGCTATTCTAACGTTTGAATAATAAACAGAATTTCACCTTCACACTAAAGTTATAATATAAACAAACTGGAGGACTAAAGGGAATTGAACTGACGTCTAATTTAAAACATCTAGCAAAACTATAGTATTAACATTAATGGCAAATGATTTTGTTATAATATAAAATTCTTTTTATATTCGGATAAAATTTTCGAATAAGAATACGAATAATAAAAATATGCGAATATTCTCGGAATGAATACGAACAAAGAATATAAATATCGATCTCATATATAAATATATATATATATATATATATATATATATATATATATATATATATATATATATACATAATATATATATATATATATATATATATATATATATCTTTGCTATATATATATGTAAATTTATGTATATATATATATTTATATATGTTATATATATATGTATATATAATATATATATATATAACCATAACAACCTATAACCTTCTCTCTCTCTCTCTTAACATATATATATATATATATACTCTCTCCTCTCTCTCACTGGTCAGCGTCTGGATTAGCCGTCATATGTATCTTAAAAACTATTAATGCTACAGTAAAACGGAATACATTGCTGGAATGCTGTTCCAATTTTGGAAAAAAAATATATCAAAAACTACAATAGCTACGGCGAAAAGGAATATGAATCCTGGTAAAATTTTACATAGGAAAATGTAAAAAAATAAAAAAATAAAAAAATTATTGTTAATAATTTTAGTAATATGATTAAGCCTCTTTAGAGACCTTTTATTGGTTTCTCGTTAAAATAAATAGACTTTATATTATACTAGCTCTTGAACACACGCACGCTCACGCGTAGGCGCTATCGTTGTTGAAATTTCAGAGACGACTAATGACCAAAAACTATTTTCTCTCTTGTTATGCTTTCGATTCATTTTTAGGTCCGTTCTGCGATGAAAGGATAGCAAAACATCGCTTTAAATAAAACAATTACACGTCAAAAAATTATTTTTTTATTTTTTTTATGTAAATTTTTACCAGGATTCCAAAAATGTATTCCCTTTTGCTGTAGCTAAGCTATTGTAGTTTTAGATTTTTTTTTTTTTACGTTTACTCTGGATGTGTGCTAATGTATTCAATTTTACTGTAGCATTATAGTTTCTGGAATGCATATGATGGCAATCAGGCTGCCTAACTGCTATATATATATATATATATATACTTTCTTTCTATATATATATATATATATATATATATATATGTAATATATATATATATATAACTATATGCTATATATATATATATATATATATAACTACTCTCTCTCTATATATATATATATATATATATATATATATATTTTCTCTGTGGGAAAAAGATAGGATTACCATATTCCACCAGAGTTGGGAAATTCAGGGAGGAATGTCAGTTTAAAAGCCGACATGATACAAGGTGTTTGAAAGTGTGCAAGTCAAGAGTAGTTGGTAAATAGGCAAAAGGAGTGTGTGTGTTCCAGACTTTACCAGTAGAGTACATGTAAGATTGATCATAGCTGCTAAGTCTGGGGTTGAAAGTTGAATGGAGAAAATATGAGACTGTTTAGAAAGAAGAGTGGCACAAACTCTCCTCAGAGGAGGTGGTATGCGACTGAAGAGTTAAGGGGAGCAGTGTCCATTGCACTGATAGTATAAGGAGAATGATGCAACAGATCTACGGGCATAAAGAAATTGGAGAGAGTTAGTTAGAGCAGGAGAGTTGTATGACGAAAAGGTCTAGACTCCACCTTCTCAAGAAGAGCTGTGTGAGTGTAACTACCCCAAATGTGTGAGACATAGTTCATACAGGGACTAGCAACACCCTTTTAAAGAGCAAAAACTCGAGTGTCGTGAAGAAATTCCGAAGACACCTCAAAACACCCAACCGCTTAGAAGCTTGTTTAGAAAGAAAAGAAACACGCGATCCTTTCAAAAAAGATCATAAGAAAAAGAAACCCTAAGAATATTAAGGCCAGATGAAGGTTTGAGTAACCATGGTTTCGAAGAAGATGTTGTAGTTTAGAAAGATGAGAAAATTGAGTTACTTAAGCATTGAAAATAACCATGCTTTTTCTGCCCCGATTAGAAAAAAGAGAAAGGAGAGAGAGAGAGAGGAGAGAGAGAGAAGAGAGAGAGAGAGAGAGAGAGAGAGAGAAGAGAAGAGAGAGAGAGAGAGAGAGAGAGAGAGAGAGAGAGAGAGAGAGAGAGAGAGAGAGAGACAGTGGTTAGTTTCTCCAAGGTCACCATCCTAGCATGAGTTTATTGATGTTGGGTGGGGCGTCTTTTTTAAATCAAAGGGGTAATGAAGGGTGGAGTCGTCGGCATATTAGTAGATAAAAGATGAAGTAACTGAGAGAAAAATAGAAAAAGGGTTGGAGATTGGACAGAACCATAAGGAACACCACAATTAATTGCCTAAAAGGATAAACGGTGGCCGTCTACAACAACTTCTATAGAGCGACCGGAAAAGAAATCAGAGAGAAAGCAACATAAAGAGGATGCCAAAAGATTTAAGTTTAGAAATCAAAGTTTTGTGCCAGACTTTATCGAAATCTTTCGATGTGTCTAGTGCCAGTAGTGCCACTGCAAAAGATTCACAGAAATACCGAAGAGCAGAGGACCAATAAGAGTCAAAGAGAAGAGAAAGAAGAAGATCACCCGAAGTCAAAGAAGAAGAAGAAGAAGAAGAAGAAGAAGAAGAAGAAGAAGAAGAAGAAGAAGAAGAAGAAGAAGAAGAGAGAAAAAAAGAAAAAAGAAGAAAGAAGAAGATAAAAAAGAAGAAAAAATAAAGAAGAAAAAGAAAAAAAAAGAAAGAAAAGAAAAGGAAAGAAAGAAAAGAAGGAAAATAAAAGAAGAAAAAAAGAAGAAGAAGAAGAAGAAGAAGAAGAAGAAGAAGAAGAAGAAGAAGAAGAAGAAGAAGAAGAAGAAGAAGAAGAAGAAGAAGAAGATCATTTCTTACGAAAGAAATACTCTCGATCTGAGATAAGATTTGAAGAATTGAAATGGTTCCAAATCTTCCTGTTAAGAATAGATTTGAAAACTTTAGAAAGAACGGAGGTTAAAGCGATAGGACTATAAATAGAAGGCTGAGAGGGGTTTCCCCTCTTTTTCATCACAGGTTTGATAAGCGCACGTTTCCCCATGTTAAGGGGAGGTCGAAGTGGAAATACAGAGACGAAATAATTTTACAAGGCTGTGTGCACGCTCGGTAGGACAAGTTTTGAGAATCACAGGAGGAAAGTAATCAGGACCGTACGCCTTCTTAGTGTTAAGCTCATAGAGAGAAATAATAAAATAAGAAATAAAAAATAAAATAAGAAATAGAAGAAATTACAATTTCAGGCTTAAATGAATTGGAGGGATGTAGAGAAGAAGGAATATCACAGAAATAGTCTATAGTGAAATTAGAGGCAAAGGTATGAGCAAAGAGCTCAACTTTAGCAGAAAGTAAAACCGTAGTTCTGCCGTCGGAAGATTTTTTTTAGAGGAAGGAAAGATGTAGAAACAAAGATAGAGTTAACATTTTTTCAAAATGCAAGAAAGGAAGTGAGGAAGAAGAGCAAGAAATATTATTGTATATTCTACGGAGAAAAGAGTGTTGTTGAGTGTAGTTGAGTTGTAGTTGAGTGTAGGTTTTAGTGTAGTTGAGTTGTAGTTGAGTGTAGGTTTTAGTGTAGTTGAGTTGTAGTTGAGTGTAGGTTTTAGTGTAGTTGAGTTGTAGTTGAGTGTAGGGTTTAGTGTGGTGGATTTATAGTAGTTGAGTGCTTAGGTTTAGTGTAGTTGGTTATATTAATTGGGTGTAGGTTTAGTGTAGTTGAATGGGTTTGTGGACAGGACTATGAGTTGTAGTTGAGTGTAGGTTTTAGTGTAGTTGAGTTGTAATTGATTGTAGGTTTTAGTGTAGTTGAGTGTAGGTTTTAGTGTAGTTGAGTTGTAGTTGAGTGTAGGTTTTAGTGTAGTTGAGAATAGATTTTGCACGATTTAGGGATGAAATATATATATTGCGTGATTTTCTAGAGTTCGAAAACGAGGGTAATCCCCGAGGGCAGCGTCCCTGTAATGATTAGCTTGAGAACAAGCAGAGTTAAACCAAGGTTTGTTAGGTTTAACTAAGGGGAAAGAGTATGGTCTGTAAACCTCCATTCGTGAGGTGCTGCTGTATGGTTTTCTAGTGCAGTGCGGTGAGGAAAATTCCCGCTCTCAGTAAATCTTGATTGAAAGGATATGGAGTAAACGGAATGTTGTTAAATGCGATTAAAACATTTTATTGGAACAGGAAATCATGCATAAGGATTAAGATTAGGAATGGGGAGTTGGTTAAAGTAAGAATAGGTCTGAGACAGGGTTGTGTTATCTTTCCATGGTTATTTAATATCATTATGATTAGTTTAGTTAAGAATATGGGTAGAATTGAGAAAGTAGCTAATATATATCTACATAAAGGTAATTGGGAGATCAGCGTTCTCCTATTTGTTGACTATTTTGTGTTGCTTCCTGA
>JABUQX010098418.1:0-7500 GCA_015478945.1 Trachelipus rathkii
AGATACCACACGAACACCATCTATTAATAACAGCAATGTGTAAAAGCATGGTGTAGAAGCAAAGTGTAAAAGCAAAGTGTAAAAGAAAGTGTAAAAGCAAAGTGAAAGCAAAGTGTGAAGCAATGTGTAAAGCAAAGTTTAAAAACAAAGTGTAAAAGCAATGTGTAAAAGCAAACTGTAAAAGCAAAGTGTAAAAGCAATGTGTAAAAGCAAAGTGTAAAAACAAAGTGTAAAGCAATGTGTAAAAGCAAAGTGTAAAAGTAATGTGTAAAAGCAAAGTGTAAAAGCAAAGTGTAAAAGCAAAGTTTAAAAGCAAAGTGTAAAAGAAAGTGTAAAAGCAATGTGTAAAAGCAAAATGTAAAAGCAAAGTGTAAAAGCAATGTGTAAAAGCAGAGTGTAAAATTAAACTGTAAAAGCAAAGTGTAAAAGCAAAGTGTAAAAGCAATGTGTTAAAGCAAAGTGTAAGAAGCAAAGTGTAAAAGAATTGTGTTAAACGCAAAGTGTAAAAGCTAATTGTAAAAGCAATGTGTAAAAGGAAAGTATAAAAGCAATGTGTAAAAGCAAAGTGTAAAAGCAAAGTGTAAAAGCAAAGTGTAAAAGCAATGTGTAAAAGCAAATGGTAAAAGCAAAGTGTAAAGAAAGAAGTGAAAAAGCAATGTGTAAAAGCAAAGTGTAAAAGCAAAGTGTAAAAGCAAAGTGTAAAAGCAATGTGTAAAAGAAAAGTGTAAAAGAAAAGTGTAAAAGCAAAGTGTAAAAGCAAAGTGTAAAAGAAAGTATAAAAGAAAATATTTTTGAAATGTTTTTAAAATGTTTTAAAGTTTAATATTTTTATATTTTTATTTTTTAATATTTTATTATTTTGATATTTTAATATTTTTAATTTTTTTAATAGTTAAATTTTGATTTCAATATTACCACTATTCATATATATATATATATATATATATATATATATATAAAAATGTTATATATATATATATATATATATATATTAATATATATATATATATATTATATATATATATATATATATATAAATATATATATATATATATAATAAATATATATAAATAATATTTTATATATAATATAGTATTAATAAAATTAATTTGTTAATATTATAAATACATTAATATATAATATTTATATCTGTATGTAGACATCTACATATGTTTTATATTTCAATATATGTATATATATATATATATATATATATATATATATATATATATATATATATATATATATATATATATATATATATATATATATTATATAATATATATATATATATATATATATATATATATATATATTATATATATATATTATAATATAGATATATATATATATATTATATATTATATATATATAATATATATATATATATATAGGCACATTTGTAGAAACTGTAGTTTGACTACCAAGGTACATAACTTAACCTAACCTAACCTTACCGAACCAAACCTAACCTAACCTAACCTAACCTAACCACCTAACCTAACCTAACTTAACCTAACCTAACCTAAATTGATTTTCATTATTATACAGTTTGTGACTCAGTAACTCCGCAGGTTATGGAACTACGCTAGACTAGGCAATGTGTAAAAGCAATGTGTAAAAAGCAAAGTATAAAAGCAATAAGTAAAAGCAATGTGTAAAAGCAAAGTGTAAAGGCAAAGTGTAAAAGCAATGTGTAAATGCAAAGCGTAAAAGCAAAGTGTAAAAGCAATATGTAAAAGCAATGTGTAGAGGCAAAGTGTAAAAGAAAGTGTAAAAGCAAAGTGTAAGAGCAAAGTGTAAAGCAATGTGTAAAGCAAAGTGTAAAAGCAAAGTATAAAAGCAAAGTGTAAAAGCAAAGTGTAAAAGAAAGTATAAAGGAAAATGTTTTTGAAATGTTTTTAAAATGTTTTTAAAAGTTTAAAATTTTTATATTTTTATTTTTAATTATTTTATTATTTTAATATTTTTATATTTTTAATTTTTTTAATAGTTAAATTTGGATTTCAATATTACCACTATTCATATATATATATATATATATATTATATATATCATTTATATATATATATATTATATATATATATATATATATATATATATATATATATATATATATATATATATATATATATATATATATATATATATAGGCACATTTGTAGATACTATACTGTGACTACAGAGTACATAACTTAATCCTTACCTAACCTTACTTACTAACCTAACCTAATTTAAACTAACTTAACCTAACCTAACCTAACTAAATTAATTTTCATTATTATGCCAGTTTGTGATCAGTAAACTTCCGAGGTTATAGAACTACGCTAGACTAGGCAATGTGTAAAAGCAAAGTGTAAAAGCAATGTGTAAAAGCAAAGTGTAAAAGCAATGTGTAAAAGCAAAGTGTAAAAGCAAAGTGTAAAGCAAAGTGTAAAAGCAAAGTGTAAAAGCAAAGTGAAAAGCAATGCTGTAAAAAGCAATGTGTAAAGCAAAAGTTGTAAAATCGATCTCCAAAAAAGTCGACCTCGGAAAAAATTTTTGAAATGTTTTTAAAATGTTTTAAAAGTTTAATATTTTTATATTTTTATTTTTTAATATTTTATTATTATATTATTTTAATATTTTAATATTTTTAATTTTTTTAATAGTTAAAGTTTGATTTCAACATTACCACTATTCATATATATATATTTTATATATATATATATATATATACTATATATAGTAATATATATATAATATTATTATATATAAATATATATAATATTATGTATATATATTATATATATAAGTATATATATTATATATATATAATATATATATATATATATATTATATATATATATATATATATATATATTATATATTATATATATAAATATATAGTATTATATATAATATATATATATATATATATATATATATATATATATATATATATATATATAATGATTACCACTATATATATATATATATATATATAAAGGCACATTAATAGATACTGTACTGTGACTACCGAGGTACATTACTTAACCTAACCTAACATTACCTAACCTAACATAACCTAACTTAATTAAACTTAACCTAACTTAACCTAACCTAACATAACCTAAATTATTTTTCATTATTATACCAGTTTGTAATTAGTAAACTTCCGAGGTTATGGAACTACGCTAGACTAGGCAATGTGTAAAAGCAAAATGTAAAAGCAAAATAAAAAAGCAAAGTGTAAAAACAAAGTGTAAAAGGAATGTGTAAAAGCTAAGTTTAAAAGCAAAGTGTAAAATCAATGTGTAAAAGCAATGTGTAAAAGAAAGTGTAAAAGCAATGTGTAAAAGCAAAGTGTAAAAGCAAAGTGTAAAAGCAATGTGTAAAAGCAATGTGAATAATCAAGGTGTAAAAGCAATGTGTAAATCAAAGTGTAAAAGCATTGTGTAAAACGCAAAGTGTAAAAGCAAAGTGTAAAAGCAAAGTGTAAAAGCATAGTGTAAAAACAAAGTGTAAAAAGAATGTGTAAAATCTAAGTTTAAAAGCAAAGTGTAAAATCAATGTGTAAAAGCAATGTGTAAAAGAAAGTGTAAAAGCAATGTGTAAAAGCAAAGTGTAAAAGCAAAGTGTAAAAGCGATGTGTAAAAGCAATGTGTATAATCAAGGTGTAAAAGCAAAGTGTAAAAGCAAAGTGTAAAAGCAATGTGTAAAAGCAAAGTGGAAAAGCAATGTGTAAAAGCAAAGTAAAAAAGCAATGTGCAAAAGCAATGTGTAAAAGCAAAGTGTAAAAGCAAAGTGTAAAAGCAATGTGTAAAAGCAAAGTGTAAAAGCAAAGTGTAAAAGCAATGTGTAAAATCAAAATGTAAAATCAAAGTGTAAAAGCAATGTGTAAAAGCATTGTGTAAAAGCAAAGTGTTAAAGCAATGTGTAAAAGCAATGTGTATAATCAAGGTGTAAAAGCAAAGTGTAAAAGCATTGTGTAAAACGCAAAGTGTAAAAGCAAAGTGTAAAAGCAATGTGTAAAAGCAAAGTATAAAAGCAAAGTGTAAAAGCAATGTGTAAAAGCAAAGTGTAAAAGCAAAGTGTAAAAGCAAAGTGTAAAAGCAAAGTGTAAAAGCAAAGTGTAAAAGCAATGTGTAAAAGCAAAATGTAAAATCAAAGTGTAAAAGCAATTTGTAAAAGCATTGTGTAAAAGCAATGTGTAAAAGCAAAGCGTAAAAGCAAAGTGTAAAAGCAATGTGTAAAAGCAATGTGTAAAAGCAAATGTAAAATCAATGTGTAAAAGCAATGTGTAAAAGAAAGTGTAAAAGCAATGTGTAAAAGCAAAGTGTAAAAGCAAAGTGTAAAAGCAATGTGAAAAAGCAATGTGTATTATCAAGGTGTAAAAGCAAAGTGTAAAAGCAAATGTGTAAAAACAATGTGTAAAAGCAAAGTGTAAAAGCAAAGTGTAAAAGCAATGTGTAAAAGCAAAGTATAAAAGCAATGTGCAAAAGCAATGTGTAAAAGCAAAGTGTAAAAGCAAAGTGTAAAGCAAAGTGTAAAAACAAAGTATAAAAGCAAAGTGTAAAAGCAAAGTGTAAAAGAAAGTATAAAAGCAAATGTTTTTGAAATGTTTTTAAAATGTTTTAAAAAAGTTTAATATTTTTATATTTTTATTTTTAATATTTTTTTATTTTAATATTTTATTATTTTTTAATTTTTTTAATTGGTTAAATTTGATTTTATATATATATATATCATATATAATATATATATAATATACTATATATATATTATATATAGATATATCTAATATATATATATATATTATATATATTAATATATATTATATATATATATTATATATATAATATATATAATATATATATATATATATATACACATTTGTAGATACTGTACTGTGACTACCGAGGTACATAACTTAGCCTAACCTAACCTTACCTAACTTAACGTAACCTAACCTAACTTAACCTATCTTAATCTAACCTAACCTAAATTAATTTTAATTATTATACCAGTTTGTGATCAGTAAACTTTCGAGGTTATAGAACTACGCTAGAATAGGCAATGTGTAAAAGCAAAGTGTAAAAGCAAAGTGTAAAAGCAAAGTGTAAAAGCAATGTGTAAAAGCAAAGTGTAAAAAGCAAAGTGTAAAAGCAAAGTGTAAACGCAAGGTGTAAAAGCAAAGTGTAAAAGAAAAGTGTAAAAGCAAAGTGTAAAAGCAATGTGTAAAAGCATAGTGTAAAAGAAAGTGTAAAAGAAAGTGTAAAAGCAATGTGTAAAAGAAAAGTGTAAAAGCAAAGTGTAAAACCAATGTGCAAAAGCAATGTGTAAAAGCAAAGTGTTAAAGTAAAGTGTAAAAAGCAAAGTGTAAAACCATTGTGTAAAACGCAAAGTGTAAAAGCTAATTGTAAAAGCAATGTGCAAAAGGAAAGTAAAAAGGGAATGTGTAAAAGCAAAGTGTAAAAGCGAAGTGTAAAAGCGAAGTGTAAAAGCAATGTGTAAAAGCAAAGTGTAAATGCAAAGTGTAAAATTAAAATGTAAAAGCAATGTGTAAAAGCAATGTGTAAAAGCAAAGTGTAAAAGCAATGTGTGAAAGCAATGTGTAAAAGCAATGTGTAAAAGCAATGTGTAGAAGCAAAGTGTAAAAGCAAGGTGTAAAAGAAAGTGTAAAAGCAAAGTGTAAAAGCAAAGTGTAAAAGCAATGTGTAAAAGAAAAGTATAAAAGCAAGGTGTAAAAGCAAAGTGTAAAAGCAAAGTGTAAAAGAAAGCATAAAAGAAAATATTTTTTTGAAATGTTTGTAAAATGATTTAAAGTTTAATATTTTTATATTTTTATTTTTTAATATTTTATTATTATAATATTTTAATATTTATAATTTTTTTAATAGTTAAATTTTGATTTCAATATTACCACTATTCATATGTGTGTTGTATATATATATATATATATATATATATATATATATATATATATATATATATATATATATATATATATATATATATATATATATATATATAATATATATATATATATATATATATATATATATATATATATATATATATATATATATATATATATAGGCACATTTGTAGAAACTGTACTGTGACTACCAAGGTACATAACTTAACCTAACCTAACCTTACCTAACCTAACCTAACCTAACCTAACCTAAATTGATTTTCATTATTATACCGGTTTGTGATCAGTAAACTTCCGAGGTTATGGAACCACGCTAGACTAGGCAATGTCTAAAAGCAATGTGTAAAAAGCAAAGTATAAAAGCAATGTTTAAAAGCAATATGTAAAAGCAATGTGTAGAGACAAAGTGTAAAAGCAAAGTGTAAAAGAAAGTGTAAAAGCAAAGTGTAAAAGCAAAGTGTAAAAGCAATGTATAAAAGCAAATTGTAAAGAAAAGTGTAAAAGAAAGTATAAAAGAAAATGTTTTTGAAATGTTTTTAAAATGTTTTTAAAAGTTTAATATTTTTATATTTTTTATTTTTATTTATTTTATTATTTTAATATTTTTATATTTTTAATTTTTTTATTATTTAAATTTTGATTTCAACATTACCACTATTCATATATATATATATATATATATATATATATATATATATATATATATATATATATATAGTATATATATATATATTATATATATATATATATTATATATTATATATATTATATATATATATATATATATATATATATATATATATATATATATATATATTTATATATATAGGCACATTTGTAGATACTGTACTGTGACTACAAAGGTACATAACTTAACCTAACCTAACCTTACCTTACCTAATCTAACCTAACTTAACCTAACTTAACCTAACTTAACCTAACTTAACCTAACCTAAATTAATTTTCATTATTATACCAGTTTGTGATCAGTAAATTTCCGAGGTTATGGAACTACGCTAGACTAGGCAATGTGTAAAAGCAAAGTGTAAAAGCAAAGCGTAAAAGCAATGTGTAAAAGCAATGTGTAAAAGCAATGTGTAAAAGCAAAGTGTAAAAGCAAAGTGTAAAAGCAATGTGTAAAAGCAATGTGTAAAAGCAAAGTGTAAAGGCAATGTGTTAAAGCAGTGTGTAAAAAAGAAAGTGTAAAAGCAATGTGTTAAAACAAAGTGTAAAAGTAATGTGTAAAAGCAATGTGTAAAAGCAAAGTGTAAAAGCAAAGTGTAAAAGCAAAGTGTAAAGCAAAGTGTAAAAGCAAAGTGTAAAAGCAATGTGTAAAAGCAATGTGTAAAAGCAATGTGTAAAAGCAATGTGTAAAAGCAAAGTGTAAAAGCAATGTGTAAAAGCAAAGTGTAAAAGCAAAGTGTAAAAGAAAGGGTAAAAGCAAAGTGTAAAAGCAAAGTGTAAAAGCAATGTGTAAAAGCAAAGTGTAAAAGCAATGTGTAAAAGCAAAGTGTAAAAGCAACAGGCGTATGATAGGGTTAATAGGGAAGCTCTATGGCAGGTGTTAGTGATATATGGTG
>JABUQX010098418.1:20000-29953 GCA_015478945.1 Trachelipus rathkii
CCTCTCCCCCAGGTCCCTCCTGCTCTCTCTCTCTCTCTCTCTCTCTCTCTCTCTCTCTCCGCTCTTCTTTTTATTGTTTGTGCTTCATTTCTTGCGATAACATTCTCCTGTCTCGTTACCGTTGCCCTTCTCCTTAGTCATGTTCTCATCATTTTTGTTTTATTTTTATCGCTTCCCTTACCTCCTTCGTACACCACGGTTTATGCCTCTTCTTTCCTCCTCCCACTCCTCCCAGCACCCCACAGCCACCTCCATCTGACACCTCAACCTTTTCACCACCTCCTATTCTCCACCCATTCCCTCACTTTCCCATTTATCCTTCTTTCTTGATTCGTTCTCTGTCTTGGTCTCTTAGACTCTTTATCGTTATGATCTCTCTATACACAGTGATCGTTTATGAAGGTTTTTTACTGACCTTCGCCACGGTCATCCGGTGATCTGCTTCCAAAGAAGCTCCATTTCTTTTTTACCTTTTTTCTGGTTTTCTAGGTTCAATCTCCATGACAGTCGAACCAATATATATATATATATATATAGTGATATATATATATATATATATATATATATATATATATATATATATATATATATATATAGTTATATAGATATATATATATATATATATATATATATATATATATATCTAGGATTGGGTTAAAGTATTTCGGTCATAAAAATAGAAGTACAAATACGTGTAATTTTTCGCATATTATAATATACAGAGATTTTTAGATGTTCTCAAGTACAAGTACATAAGTACTTTATGAAAACTTTAACTTATGTGGCATATCCACCATCAGTAGACACACTGACCACCTCTCGCGTCCATGTAAATACGTTTCATAGAAAACTCTCTCTCTCTCTCTCTCTCTACTCTATATATATATATATATATATATATATATATATATATATATATATATATATATATATATATATATATATATATATATATATATATATATATATATATATATATATAAATGCATTAAATTTAATGATAAGCTATATATCTCTGAAAACTACGACTCGTATCAGGAAACAGATAAGATATTTGGAATCAGCGTATGAAAATTAGTAACGTAAAAAAAAAAAAGGATATCTGAAAAATTACGAACCAGGAAACAGATAAGATATTTGGAATCAGCGTATGAAAATTAGTAACGGAAAATGTTATAAAAAAAAAAAAAAGTCCCCCGTCGTCCTCCTGGAGGCCGAGAGACCCCGACTCTTACCATCTATGCGGTTTACACATGGGTTTTCCTTTGGATTAAAAAAATATATTTTAAATAAAAATATATATATAAATAAATATTTACGTGCAAAACATTTCATTTTGTTTTTGTAGTAATTCCATGAAATTTAAAAAGTATTGTGCCCTCTGTTTTCTTTTAGCCAAATATACGCAGATAGATAACTTAAAAAATGATTCTCTCGAAATTCTTGTTTTGGAATTTTTGCTTTTAACTAAAATTAAAA
Source organism: Trachelipus rathkii (assembly GCA_015478945.1). Taxonomy (NCBI): domain Eukaryota; kingdom Metazoa; phylum Arthropoda; class Malacostraca; order Isopoda; family Trachelipodidae; genus Trachelipus; species Trachelipus rathkii. The sequence continues at coordinate 21,480 of JABUQX010098418.1, forward strand.
AATATTGAGTATAAAATTCGTTTTACTAATGTATCTCGCGCTTCATTAACAAAAAAAATAAATTATCTTTATATCTATCTGTACTATATTTCTAAAGAATTTCGTGCCATGGCTCCATATCTTTTCTACACTTTCTTTTCATACATCTATATTTTTATATAACTTCATCTCTCTTCATATAATTTACATTGATCTTTACATTTTACGCATTTCTTTTCACTTATTAATAAATTAAAATGCTGTAAAAAGCCAACTAATTCAAACTTATTGGAACATAACATAGATACGTCATCTAACAACATATTTTCAAATACGACTAAATTTCATTCGCTGAAAAAATCACGACGCCATATAAATATGGAACTTATCGTACAGCACAATTACGATATCTAATTTTCAAACTTTTTTAATTTATATTCTCTTCTTATAATTTAACATTTCCATTACTAATTTTCATACGCTGATTCAAAATATATTATCTGTTTCCTGGAACGAGTTGTAGTTTTCGAGATATCTGGCGCCGCTAATGTAAAATATCACCTATATATATATATATATATATATATATATATATATATATATATATATATATATATATATATATATATATATATATATATATATATATATATATATAGTAATGTTTATTTTAGTTTTTTAGTTATATATATATACAATGTTAATAAATATATATATATAAGCATATATTTTTATATATTATTATTATATATAAATATATATACATGGTTTTATATATATATATATATATATATATATATATATATATATATATATATATATATATATATATATATATATATATATATATGTATGTGTGTGTGTGTTTTCCAAGTTTTATAGGTTGTAGGTTTTATAGGTAATATAAATTGAATAAATCATTAAAAAAGTCGCAGATTTATCCGTCATAAAACGTCTATTTCGAACGTTTATCATTGTATATTGATTTGTTCTGCATTTTCATTTGGCGACAGACTAAGTTTCCGACACGCACACACACCTGCGCATAAACATAAACATAAACATATATATATATATAGTATATATACGAACCGGCATATATATATATATATATATATATATATTATATATATATATATATATATATATATATATATATATATATATATATATATATATATATATAAATATATATATATATATATATATATATATATATATATATATATATATATATATATATATATATATATATATATATATATGTGAGTATATATATATATATATATATATATATATATATATATACGAACCCGCATAAATTTTTTGACTGATCCATGAGGTCGAGATATTTTGTGTTCCTATTTTTGTGAACAATATGAATTTAAAAGATTTATTCGAACTTTGTGAAAATGATTTTACAGTTTAGCATTTTTGCAACATTTTCGTTTAATAATAAATAAAAAGCTTTCTTTTTATTGTAATACTAAACATTGTGGCTCCAAGTATACCGTTTCAGCAAAATATTTTTTTTTCCGATATTAGAATATCTTACAGTGATGCGCTTTTAATTATGTATTTCTTTGTACATAACGAAACAGTTTCCAGGGTAGTAACCTATTTAAATGTCAGTGAACCAACAGTTAAAGATTGGTTAATTTTGGCACGAGGCAGAAGGAAACAACATCTACTCGGCTATTTGGCGTTATTTATGTGGCAAAGAAAGCATCCTAAAGATGAGAGATTTGAACATTTTCTGGAAGCTATAGCAAGGATTTACCCATAAGTTATGAGTTGATTATTTATTAAACTTAAATATTTTTAATTTTTTACTTGAAGACAAACTATCTAGGTTAGGCTAGGTTTACGGAAACGACAATCCATCTAGGTTGGGTCTAGGTCTACGGCAACGACGATCCGTCTAGATAGGTCGTACTGTACGGCTTTTTAAGTCTTGGTTATGATAAAGTTTGGTTAGGTACACACAGATTATATATATATAATATATATATTATATATATATATATATTATATATATATATATATATATATATATATATATATATATATATATATATATATATATATATATATATATATATATATATATATATATATATATATATATATATATATATATATATATATATATATAGTTATCGATATATCGAAACTGAAGATCGTCTTATTTCTTTCCTTTACATATATATACATATATATTATTATTATTATATATGTTATATATATATATATATATACATATATATATATATATATATATATTAGCGTATATATATATATTATATATATATTACATATATATATTATATATATATATATATAGTTATATAATAAATATTAGTTAGTTATTATTATATATATATATATGTTATTATATATTATATATATATATTATATATATACATATATATTATATATTATATATATATTGGTTATATATATATATATTATTAGTTATTTATTATATTTATATATTAAGTTATATATATATATATTTATATATATTATATTTTATATATATTATACATATAATATATATATTACATATACATATATATATATAGAAAGAAAGCATAGTATATATATATATACAGCAGCAGCATATATATATATATATATATATATATAGTTAATATGATATATATATATATATATATATATATATATATATATATATATATATATATATATATATATATATATATATATTAGATAATCTAAACGAAAACTGAGTTCTTTATATTTCCTTTCATATTAAATAAGTTTTAAAGTTGAAGACATGATTCCCGATCGTATCTGTTAAATGAATCAAATCGCACATTCAAATGGGCAGAAACAAATGTATGTGAAAGGCTTCGAAGGAAGAATAATAAGACAAAGTTGATTTTAGGTTAGGTTAGGTCCTTGAATTTAGATTATGTTCAAGTTTTACTTCATTTTTGTTTAAAAATTTCTCGCTTTAATTTCTTTTCAATTAGTTAAATGTCACGTAAGTTATCTGAAGAATGTTTTTGTACAAAATACTTCAATCAATGTCTTTTTTTTAGAAAAAGAATAACTACTTTATAATAAATAGTTACCCTTTTATTTTAAAATTATATGAAAAAAGTAAAATAATATTATGAAATAATTAAATATTGGATAAAGTTTTTGAAACTTTTTTTTAATTAATTTAAAATATGTGAGCAACATATTCTAATTTTCATATTTGAGTAGTTTTGAGATTCTCGTACCTCGGAAGGTCTCATCTATAATCATATCAACTAACCTATTTATGGGTGAAAAACCCTTAGAAAGAGATAGTACAAACTTTCGTATTGATAATCATAATGATGGAAAGGACATTAATGTAATGACATCAATAATAATAATAATTAATAATAGTAAAAATAAGAAAGAATGGGTACTAAATCCAAAACGTTATCTCGGTCGAAGTCACGTAGAAAATCTGATACATGGTCTCATGAGAGAGAGAGGCTCACGATTTATATTATCTTTTTCAGTCAATAATTGAGTTATTATGACAATACTACTAATAATGATAAATATTGCTAATAATAAGGATAATCATATTTAAGAAAACTGATGCTATCAAGATTAATATTTAATTTAGGACCATGATTTCGCTTAGATATTGGCCTATTAATTAAAAACAAAATCATATTTTTTCTGTGATAAATAAAATAATAATAATAATAATAATAATAATAATAATAATAATAATAATAATAATAATAATAATAATAATAATAATAATAATAATAATAATAATAATAATAATAATAATAATAATAATAATAAAAATAATCATATATAATAATACTAGTACTATCAAGATTAATATTTAGTACTAGACCACGCATTTCCGTCTTGGGCATACCTCTTTATTAATATTACTTTTTTTTATGTATTTTCAATTTTATTTGTTTAAAAAAATTAATAATAATAATTATAATAATAATAATAATAATAATAATAATAATAATAATAATAATAATAATAATAATAATAATAATAATAATAATAATAATAATAATAATAATAATAATAATAATAATAATAATAATAATAATAATAATAGTAATCATAAATAATAATATTAGTAATAATAAGATTAATATTAATAATAATAATAATAATGATTCGGACTCACAATTGAAGTTGTATAAATAAAGATTACGTTTACTAATAATAATAATAATAATAATAATAATAATAATAATAATAATAATAATAATAATAATAATAATAATAATAATAATAATAATAATAATAATAATAATAATAATAATAATAATAATAATAATAATAATAATAATAATAATATTTAATTCCTAGATATCATACTGTTTTTAAAATGGTAGAGTTGAAAGAGAAGTAAATGTTAAAAGTACAGATAAAGGTTTATACACAAATTTTGACATAATATACCCGAAAGATATAAACTATCAATTATTAAAACCCTATTTCAAAGGCTTATAAAGTAATTTCAACGTGGGAACTCTTTAACAAAGAGGTGTTAAGAATAAAGCAACTTAATTAATAATGGTTACCCTCAAATTAAAATTGAAAAGGTTATTAAAAGAACTATAAACAACATTTTAACTTGAAATAAAAATTCAGTTGACATGGAAAGCAAAATAATTTTTTATTGTAAATAATTAAATTTGACAAATTTTTCTAGTGAAGAGTGAAAATTAAACGGTTGTAAAGGACATGTTAAGTCGGAGAAAAGAGTAAATGTTAGAAGCTACTACACACCGAGACACGAGTGTCCTCATATTTAGTGCCTGTGGTCATTAAGTTCGGAGGATTACAGAAGTTAAGTTGTGTATCAGTTTAATTGCAAAGAAGTAGGATGTAATTCCTCTTATGTGGGATGCACAACTAACACTTTAAGAACCCGAATTATGCAACACAAGTATAAACCCAGTAAAATATGGGAGCATAACACGACGGATCACAAATCCCCTCCTACAGTTGAAATTGCTAATTGTTTTAAAATTTTATTTCAAGTTGGTAATTTCAACTATCTTCTTATAGCAGAATCTCTTTTTATTAAAAAAAAACTTAGCCGGACATCAATGTGAAATTAATGAAATGAATGAACAGTTTTGAATGAAAGCGTAATATTTTTGCAGGTACACCTAGTATCCATGATAATATATGTATTTGCTAAATAATGTTAGCTTTTTTGATTTTTCATCAAAATTATTTTTTAAACTTCACAATTAATGTAAAATAATTTTAGTTTTTTTATATTTAAAAATTTATTTTTGTAGGCTGCATTATAAATAATAGTTATTTAACCGTGATCATGCCTGAAGTATACAGACGAAATATTGGTATAATATTAAAAGTTTCAACTTTTTATTCTCGAATAGTCCTTAACAAAAATTTTTTCTGAAAATAAAGAACTATTTAGAAGAATTGAAAGAACTTGTAAAAAGTACTTTAAAATTGACCCTGATCTAAATTTTCTTAAAATAATAATAGTAATAATAATAATAATAATAATACATTAATAATAATAATAATAATACTAATAATAATAAAATAATAATAATAATAATAATAATAATAATAATAATAATAATAATAATAATAATAATAATAATAATAATAATAATAATAATAATAATAATAATAATAATAATAATAATAATAATAATAATAACAATAATAATAACAATAATGCTCTTTTCAGTTTTTTAAACCATTTTGGTAATAGTCCGTTTGAGAGTAATCCTATCAGATATCAATATTTTAGAAAAGATAATTGATTTTATAATGTTGCCCCTCTCTAAGAGGCTTTCGCATTACATAATGTATTTGAATATATGCAATCGATATTAAAAAAAAGTCGTAGTAATTTATGCAACACATTTGAACAAATATATAAAAATTAGGTTATAGTCCATTTGAGGGTAATCCTATCAGATATCGATATTCTAGAAAAGATAATCGATTTTATGATATTTCCATCTAAGAGAGCTGCTACATGTCCTTTTTTATTACAGGAATGTGTCGAATGCATGCAACGATATTAAAAAAGTCTTGTACTTATGCACACATTTACACAGTGGCAGCTCGTCCATAGGCACTGCGGAACTGCAGCCCCCAAAAATTTCAGAACTAAGTCACAACTACTAAACAGCATTTGTTATTTCCTTGTAACTCTCTCTCTCTCTCTCTCTCTCTCTCTCTCTCACACACACACTCTTACATATATATATATATATAGCATATAGAAAAAAGTCTATATATATATAGATATATATATATATATATATATATATATATATATATATATATATATATATATATATATATATATATATATATATATATAGATAAAGAGATATATATTATGTCCCAAAAGTAAGAGTGAAAAAGCCAAATACCGAATACCGAATATTCGCCAGCATATTCGGTCGAATATTTGAATATTCGGGCCTCGCTATTCGGCCGAATAGTTATTTCAAAGTTCGGTCATCCATTTAGGGAAAAATAAAGAAAACTTACACTGGTCAACAAAAAAAGGTGAAAATTTTCTTGGATGGACTTTTGTAGCAGATATATAGTAATTCGGAGGTGCTGATTCCATATATATTCTCGGATTTGCAGTATCACATCCTGTTTTCAGCAATCATGGATCCCTATTTTTGCATATTCCTTAGGACAAAATTTATGTGCGCACTACGTAGGCTGCATAGACGTTACCTTCCGCATGGCATATATCTACAGTAGCAGCAAGTTTACCGCGGTCGATATTCGGGAAGTATGTGGCAACTTTAGTACGTCTGCTACGTATGACGCCAATGACCTGATGATGTCTGTCATCATCCATCTGAAATACAGTCGGATGGTCCATCATTGTTCACCCAGGGTGAACTGAACGATCTTGTATGAGAGTTGTATTTGCCGAAGTTGTCCTGAGCTGTTGGCTTCGATGTTGCATAAAAAATGACTACTGGACCATGGCACAAGGTAACATTTTATCGTAACAGAGAAGCAGAGCTGCGGAGGCTCTTCCAGTCAGATGGTAACCTTGTGTATTGCAGTGAAGTTGCAGGCCTACTACTCGTTATGGGACTCCCAGCATACGATGCAGGTGAGTGGCGACTGTTTATTGACACTTCCAAGAGCAGTTTAAAGTGTGTGTTGTTACACAACGGCAACAGGTATGCTTCGGTTCCAGTAGGGTTGTACTTTATGAGAGAGGAGTATGCAAAAAAAGATAGTTTGGAGAGGCTACAATATAAGGTACATGGATGGTAAATATGCGTCGACCTCAAAATGGTAAACATTTTGCTTGGTCAGCAAGCAGGTTTCACCAAATATCCCTGCTTCCTGTGCTATTGGGACAGCCGTGGGCGGCAAGGATCACTGGACCAAAAGAGAAATGGTCACCAAGGGAAACCTTGACGCCAGGTGACAGGAACATCGTACGTGAACCACTTGTGCAGAGAGAAAACATCATCTTACCTCCACTACACATAAAACTTGGTTTGATGAAACAATTTGTGAAGGCCCTGTACCATGATGGTGAATGCTTCCGCTATATATGCTCAACGTTTCCTGGTCTGAGTGACGAGAAGAAAAAAGCTGGGATATTTGATGGCCCACAAATACGGACACTCCTCCGTGATGCTGCCTTTGCTACAACAATGACTGTGTTAGAGGCAAGAGCGTGGAATGCTTTTTCAGATGTAGCAAAGAATTTTCTGGGGAACAGGAAAGCCAAGAACCACTAACATTGTACAGGAACTGCTAGACAGTTTTCATTCTCATGGATGTAGAATGAGTATAAAGTTGCACTACTTACATTCTCACCTAAGAAAATTTCCGGATAACCTAGGCGATGTTAGTGATGAGCAGGGTGAACGCTTCCATCAAGATCTAAAGTTCATGAAAGGACGCTACCATTAAAGGTGATAACACATGACAGCCGATCATTGTTGGAGCTTGATGGTGAGGGATGTTCCAGACGCCAAGCGCACAGTAGATCGTTCGCCAGCAGAGTTACTACTATCGTTGGTATGTTTACATTTAACTAAACCCATTCCTTCTATTACATTCATTGTTGTCCCATATTACTCTTTATTCATAGTTGTATTATATGTTTAACATATATCTATCAAAGACATGTATCATATCATTGCGATTTGTTTCTCTCCCTTCATATATCCAATATATATATATATATATATATATATCCCAATAATTGTGATAGACCCTCTTGAAAAAGGTATATATATATATATATATATATATATACTTTTTTTTTTTTATTTATTTATGTTTTATATAAATATATATATATATATATATATATATATATATATATATATATATATATATATATGTTGTTATGTTAAGTTATATGAAGCGGCGTACTAAAAAACGCGAAAGTGTTTCACGATAAATGCGAAAACGGTTAAACACCAAATTGATCTGAACGAAGTACAATG
>JABUQX010098419.1:0-12500 GCA_015478945.1 Trachelipus rathkii
AGAGGAGATTGTCAGGCTGAGTGGCATTTTATATACGCTGAACGATAATGGCAGCATGGTAGAACACAAGCAGGCGTCGTTTAATGATCCTTAAGGAAAGATACCCTGTTTCTCGAAGGATTGACGAAGAAGTATTAGTTCTTGAACCGCATACGTTGTACATTCTTCATGATATCGTTAGTTTTATTGTTAAAAATGTTATGATACCGAACGCTCAATCGGCTTTCACTGTCGGACATACGATGTGTTCTCAAAGGTTTCCTATCTGGATTTTAACCCTGTATTTATATTTCAAGTAGAAACGATAAGGAAAGAATCTTAAGGAAAGCTCACTATTTGTAATAGCCGCATGCACTTAGGGAGTTTTTTTCAAGGCCAGGCATAACTTACGTGTATTAATCTCGATGTTTTGTGTTAGCTGTCATGAGTTATAATTTTGGTTCCAGCGTTCACATGGGTTGGGAAGATTAATGGAATGCACGGTGGCTGGAAGCAGTTTGCTGTAAAAAACGAGGGATTTCGAACTTACCTCCATTTTGAGGAGCTGCAACTAATATATTGATTTCTTATGTTTTTCAGGCAAATTGATATATAGTTGAGAATAGATGAACAGGGCACTTTCATCGATACTCTTTGCTGCTTCCAAATTCATTTGAATATTTAGTTGAAGCCGTACGCAAAGTCTACACGGCGAAGAATTGTTAATTTCTTTCTCACGGCAGTTATTGATATAAGCATACTCACTAGAATATATGGAAGCATATCCGTTTTTACGCGTCCTCCTTCCTCTTCACGACTATTATGATTATAGGTTTCGATGTCATAATAAAACGTGAAGGTGGGCTTACGCTTTGCGAAAGCATCATCTGTTGGAACTTGAATTTTCTTCATGAAACATTGTGATTATCGCTTCTATTTCCATATTCTCGTCGCAGCATTCACATTTAATATGCATGGCAGTATGTTGTGATGCCCTTTACATCAGGCTACTATTCAATTGTCACTAATGTATAAGTTAAGGTATTTGCATGTGAGATCTTTATGCAATTTAAGACGCCTCATTATAGAAGTCACGATTGCATTTATCGCGTGTAAAAGCGTAGTATGTTTCGCCGGCAAAGCTTCTACATTTTAAGTTAACATTTCGCACCTGTAATTCAAGTGCATTCATATTTTGTAAATGATTATAAATGGTCTGTGAACTATAGCACTGAGACAGAAAAAACAGACGTGATAATTTTAGTCTACACTACTAAAGCTTATTTGATGGAATCTCCTGAAAGGATATAATCAATGGGTTTTTCGATATATCACTATTAGCAAAGAGAGGTAGATACTATTCTGTTCGTGGGGGCTTAAACACTATCTTGAGTTTGTCATGCTTATCTTTAGAGAAAACGAATATTCTACATTTAAGTGTTTTCTATTACTGCAAAATCCTCAGCCTTTAGGGGTTCTTCATAAGTCAGGCCGCAATGAGTTGCAATCTCGCCACCTATTTCATGTAGGTCATGAGGCTTAAATGTTTTTATTTTAGATGCAGTTTGTCTGTTTTATTTAGGTACAATGAGTGTGGAGCTTATAACATGCAGCTATATCGAACCATCCTACACTCTGTTTTATGGCTATTTTGTTATGTATACTAATGTACTTTATTAGTAGCGATGTTTTAAAGTTCCAGAAGAAGGGTCAATTGGACCATTTCCCTCTGTATTATTGAAATTTGAACATCTCAATGAATCGTCCACATGGCTGGTCTCCAGCTGAAGAGTTAGAACACGGTCCGATAAATATTGGCGCCTAGATTGGTCGAGAGACAATTTATGGCGGATTGTATATGGAATTGGACCTCCATTCTATCCGTAAAAAGGAAACTGCAGCGAGGTTATTCAGCGATATGTCACTAACTTCAGTACTCTGTTCTATCCACGCTGTGTAATGACACTACTAGCAGTCATTAATGTTCGGATTTTCGTTAAAGATCCGTCATGGTATGATCGTTACTCTGAGGCTGGTTTCAGATAATTAGAATTACGCGTAGATCTTCACGTGTTTCTTTCAATAATTTGTCGAGAAAGTGCAGGGGGTTCATCAACTCTCTCCTCATCGTCATGAAAACTCTACGCGTGAAGGACCCGCAAGCCCGTCATCTACAAGGGGCCTGGATGCCTTTCTGTTTTGCTTTTTTCTGGAAAAGAATGAAAATTATAAACATTCGTATCATACTATTATGTAACAATATTTTTTCAGTAATATTTTTAGTAATATAATAGAAAATTAGATTGTTAATTACCGACGATTCGAAGATTGGGATATTCGTCAGATAAGGGAATGGGGGCAGCTTGCAGCGTGTATTTGGAGATTCACAGTATTTAAGTCTGATTGTTGAGGCACTCCAGATGATTTCTGTTGAAAGGAGAAAAAGGAACGTGTAAGCTAAATGTAGATTGTTATAGGGATAATATATACGTATTCCTGAATTTGAAATATGCTTACCTCTCCTTGTTTTGCGGTCTGCAGCGTTGAGAGCTAGAAGCACCTGAGGCGGCTGGTGTGTATCGCTTGGATTGGATTTACCATCTACGGCATCACGACCTGTTGACACAGTTTGGTTTTGGGCTTCTACGATACGCCGAAGTTTGCGCCGTTCAAGTTTGGAGATTAACCTCTTCTTATTAGGACTGCGGGTTTTCCTACGTGTAATCTATAGAAGGAAGAAAACATGTATGTAAATATAAAAACAAAAATGTAGATTGTTATAGAACAGCTATAGAGATATATAGGAAAATCATGTATTGAAATGTACATACCATTCCTTGATTTCCATCCTCATTGGGCTGGTTTGTAGAAATACATCCTTCAGTAGGTTGAGCAGTACCCTCCTCTTCCGTAACACGGACTGATGCTTCTGTTCTGTCTCGTTCCTCATTATTCCGTTGAAGCTTACGGCGTTCGAGCTTGGATATAAGCCTTCTCTTAACAGGACTAATTGCATTCCGTCCACCTCCGACTTTATTGACACATTGGCCTTGACTGTTCAACATTAGCAACTGTAATGAATATATTATAAAGTATATATTTATATATAAAAGAATATATATTGTAATAACGGCTATGAATATAATAACGCTTAAGAAACTTACTATAGGTCGAATCCTATTATCAGTAGCTTGAGGATTAAGAAATAAGTTCATCTGTCTCTCAGCTTCAAGTAGCGCTCGCACATATTCCTCATCATTATCCGTAGATATATCAAGATCAACTTCATTAGTGTTCGCTGGTACAGGAAGGGGTATTTCGTTCTCGGTCGGTCCAACCACCTTACGCTGTAAAATAAATATGAATATATATATATATATATATATATATATATATATATATATATATATATATAATAAATACATGATAATACTATAATAATATTTATAAATCAATTCGTTTTGGGTTAATGAAGATTAAGATTCAATTAAATATAATAATCAATAATTGTTGTTTACAGACCTCTATGTCTGCCTTTGGAAGGGTCAGTGAAATATAGCTGTGCGAGAGAACAATTACCGAAGTAGTACTAATTCCACCTCATCGACTACTTCCACGAGTACGGACTCTGACACAGTTTCTCCATCTCCACTGAAAGTACGTTTTAAGCCACGTTTTTGATTATTTCCAGACATATTTTCGTTTTCTTCTTCAACAATTCTTTCCAAAGAGTGTAAAACACTGAAACAGAAATGAATATAAATATATATATATACGCTTAATTAAATAAATTATTATATATATAAACAATATTATTACATTAGAGCATATGTAATTCACATCCAGTACGGGTAATCCCCTGAAACACTCTGACTAAATATCCCTTGACGTCAAGGTTTTTATACGCAAGAATTTAGCCATTAGGGTATATATTTTAAGCCTAATGTGCGTAAAGGTTAACTAGTACTCTTTAAAGTTTACATATGTATTTCAAATGAGGAACAATGTCTTAAATCTAATATATATATTATATATAATATATATATATTATATATATATATATATATTTATATATATATATATATATATTATTATATGATATATATATAATATAATATATATATATATACAGGAAATATTATTATACGCTATAGTTTTCTTTTAAAATAAATGGAATACGATGAGGAATCATACACTGAAACGCAATTATAAAAAATATTCTTTTATTGAGTAAAATTACATCATTTTTAGAATTTCATGAACAATAATAAAATCGTTGAGTATGGGGTTTTTAGCTGAGAATACATTAACGAGATCTTCAAGAGTGCGCTTTTTAAGTAATCCATGTAAAAAGTAAACGGCATAGAGTCCACATAGCTGCGACGAGTATGATTGTATCGGAAACGTTAAGGTTTTCATGTAGCTTGAATTATTGTTTCTTAGGAATTGCTTTATATAAGGGGATGAATATAACGTCGATTGATGCAGGGAATCAACTAGAATCATACAGTTTTCATCAAGTTTGTACAGTACAGCCCAATGTCCCTGAGCAGTCTCCCATCTAGGTGAAGTGTTAAATATCAACCCTCCGTTTACTCTTATTTTTATATTTTAATTATTAAAGGCTTATGTATGCTTGACACTTTACTGATGCAGTTAAACCAAGTTCGGTTCTCGTTATGGTTAGCCGCTTAGAAGCACGTTTCTAACTCTGTCTAGTTCAACGAGACTCTGGTATTCCATATAGACCATGACTGAAACAGGAACCTGTAAGCTCGACGCAAAATTTAAATTCAATCCTAATGATCCACTCGTTACAGCGCTTAAATGAGTAGAGGCCGACGAAGAAAGGTCGGCTGTTAGTTCATAAGCATATAAATTAGAATTTTCAACGTAATCTTGTAGTGTAATACCCGTTCCTGTATCACTACACTGAACAGTTTGAGCTATCAGGTCGTAGAAAGGCCTAGAACACAGCGACTCATAGGGAATGGTGCTATAAGACGTTTCGTAATCCCTACCGTGTGAATGTCCATCGACTTGAAGACTGATCCGTTTTACATTGAAATGCTGGAATTTAAAGGACGGCTTTTTATACTTGCCTGTTACAGCTGTATGCTCAAGCATACCTACTACAACTTTCAAGGGAAGAGTAGCGTTAACAATGTTGGGGATGTTAATATTTGATAATCCAGGTGTAAAGTTAAAAATCTTTGTCTCCACACGTATCAAGGGGTACTTTGCGGTTGAGGAAAGAAGTGATTTTTCAATTTCAAGATGTCTGTTAGCCGTGAGTTTCACTTTGCGTACATAAATATAGGTCTCTAACAATTTGAAAATTGGGGATGGTGGAGAACTCGTAGCTCCGCTTTTAGTGCTTACTTTATGCAAACTGGGGAGCAGCCCTAGTCAATTTCAACTTAAGTTCCACCCCGGGGAGTAGAAGTCGCTCCTGATTAAGTAGATCGCCCATTAGTCGACCGTAAAACTCGTATGTGTTATTTGGAGACTTCGCAGCCCTGTCAATATGCTTATCTACATCTTTAAAGCTGTAGAACCCACAGGATTGCAGGTGGGATTGTTTCGCATCTTCACTAAAGTTTAAAAGATTGTTGATGTAGCATTTGTATGGGTATAAGGCTGTAGCTGAATTAACAGGTGTTTCATTAAGGAATATTTCCAGCTGGCTGAAAGCTGTATACAGGAAGTTACTCTCAGTGTAAACGACATGATCATCAGATGTAGGTAGATCGCTTCCGTCTTCTGATAAAAGTTTCACTTTCAAGTATAAATGGATGTCGCATGGATCGATGTAAAAGTCCCCTGAACCAGTTACTATAAACTCTAAAGGTGCATCGCTATTGGTAATCGAATGAGTAGGGTTGATAGATACGTAATTGCTATTAAGCACACTAACTTGGGTGGAACATTAAAAAGATTTAATTCTGATTTACACAACCATGAGATGCACTGTTAAGAATGCATCTGTGTTTCAACAGCTTCCTAAAGATGATTAGAATATAATACCTCTTATATACTTTCCCTAGATAAGGATATATATATTCTGATGAGCCCTCAGTTCCATTGTAACCTTTAGGCGAGTAAGAAGTGTTATCGAATCTTCGTGCAAAGAACCTTGCTATTTTACTGTGTTCATCATGCTCAGACTTAACCGTTTCATCTCTATACAGGACATTGTACAGTGGGAGGAAAATCTGCCAGACTGTGGAGTTTCAATTGTTTATAAAAGAAATCCTGATGGCAGTGACTTTTACACGTGTATTAGTTCCCATGCATACTATAGTAACCAAAGGGTATTTATGAATACAGAAGAACTACTTAATGTATGTTTACATGCCGAAACATTCATTTCACAGTGCAGTAATCCATCGGTTAGTTTAATCGGAACAAAAGTAGTTATCAGCCAGAGTGTGAAGAGGAAACCTAAACAACTCACTTCCGAGTTTTCAAAGAAACATAACATAAGCCGAATGGAGGTAAGAGTATGGAGAGCGTATAACTTGCGTACATTTAAACCCACACGGTATGGATTCTTTATTACAGGAATACAACAGTTGAAGTATTTGACCGAGATTCGCAAGAGGGTGTTATTACAGAGTGAAAGGGGTGAAATGTTGAGTAATCACGTAAATACAGCACATTATATTCTGTATCAGGAATACTACACATTTAAGAAAATGCTTACGGCTAACTCTGAAGATATTATTGAATACTTCTTGAATTTTCCATAGATGTGTATAAATTTATTTCAATGTTAAAAAACATGGTGTGATTCTATATACACCTGGATGGAACGCAGAATAACATGCTATGATTTCTATAAGCGTGATTTTTTCAATATATATTAGGAGATGGGGGTATGTATAAGAGAATACTAATACCTATTGGAAAACGAGCTGAACGAGTGGCATATTTGTAAAGCTTTCGAAAGAGAAAGTTTGAAATATCCGTAGAACGTACCTTTAGGGTAACGTATAAATATATTTAAAAAGGAAATCCATGCATACTACATCCTTACTGAACTAATAGCTACCAATCATGGAGGACGTGCATAAATTCATGTTCCGTACACCTGCAACGTGTCTTATAGCGGTAACTGCTGTGGAAAACAATTTTCATACTAAATATTAAGTGACTTAAGATATTTGGAAGAGCTTCCTGTTTGAAAATAATAATGGTGTTATAAGTAAATTTCAAGGCAAAAGTTTTTAAGATAATAAAAACCTTATTCATTTCCATGAAGGCATCTATGACGTAAAATCGTTAGAGAACATAAAAGGACATAAGGTTATAATACTGGACGACCTCATGCACAAGGTGAATATTGAGGTAGCCGAAACATTTACAGTTTATTCTCATCATCTAAATATCTCGGTGTTCTTCATAACCCAGAACATTTTTCACAAGCAAGCATATGCGTAGTATCTCACTGAATACCCAGTATTTGATTCTTTTCGGCCAGAGACGCGACATGAGTCAGATCAACGTGCTAGCCAGTCAAATGTTACCCCTACAAAGGAAAGAGTTCTTAAAAGTATATAAAGAGGTTACTTCGATCCCCACGGTTATTTGATGTGCGAACTTCACCCTAAAAACACATACAGAGTGCTGCTCCGCACCAACATTCTACCTTCCGAAATCGAAACTGTTTATATTCCTGGATAATGCGGATAAAGAAATATTTACCGTTAATGAAAAATTATAAGAAACTTAGTAAAAAAGAAAAAGGGAATTTACTAAAACATGCATTTGTAAACTGTTCTGCGAGATCTGTTTAATATGATAAAAATGTCATCATTGAAAACTGTCAGAGAGAAAGTTACGTCGTACAGCAAATCATTCGTCACTAGTCCGTAAAAGGTTAAGAGAATAGAATTAAGCATAAAAGAAAACTGTTACACAGGGAGGTGGGGTTTTCCTTCATTCTCTTCTCCGTAGTTGGTCTTTGTTGTCTAAAATTTTAACAGGGAATCAGCTTAAGAATGAAAAGGCTGTAGTAATCCTCGACATATACAAAGTACAGGATTAATTCTCTGGTTATTCTCATACGCACCCCGAAACACTTCTTTGATCCCCGCATTGACAGATACGTATTTTGACAAGGAATTATCAGATATATTAACTTCAAAAGTTAATGTAGACGAGAAAAGGATGAAATATCAGGAAATATTACAAAAATTAATTAGAAGTCAAAGACAAGTATACAGGAATGCATCCTATTTCAAATGAAGTTTCACAACGGGACTATGAAAGAAAGGATTTTAAAAAAGTTTTAGAAAACAGCTTGCCACTACATTGAAGATAAAGGAAACGCAATTGATATGATTACTTTTAAAAGATAGTTAAATTGGAAGAATTGGGACAAGATTGTAGTTATGATCACCCCTTCAGGGTCAAATATAGTAGACTTGGTCTCAGACTTAGCTCGGGATTGGAAAAAGAAGCCTATACCAGGATGGGATGTCATTAAACGCGAGTTACAGGGGATCAATTTTCCTCGCAGCTTAATTCATAATAAGCAGAGGCTACAGGATTGGGATAATCAATCATCGGTTTCCGAACCTGTAGGTCCTAATGAACGACCTTACAAGGGAATATTACATCGTAAGAGCAAAACAATAAGTAGTCCTCAAGTAATAAGAAAAAAGCGAAATGAATTAGCGCGAAACTGGTTAAGAATGTAATATACATTACGGCCTTTGAATACAAAGAAACAGAATCGTGCAAGGATATACAGGAATACACAGGATCATTCTTGTATATACAAGAACGACGTTAACTCATTTAGGCCTAAAAGTGTAACTCCGCCTCTTATGTTTCACCATCATAACTCTTAAGCCTAATCAGATGATTGGTTGAGGGAACGTAAGTCCGCAAACGGGGCGGAGCTATATAAGCTCCGCCCACCTCTTATTCATGTATATAAACCCCCCACGAACTCTAGCAACCGATATATTTGTATTCCTACCTTCCAATGGTTAGTAGTTGTGTTACGACCGAAATGACGTGCTTAGTTAGAAATATTACGATCAGTGAGTTAGCATCATGGTCTGTGTGCATAAGCATTGCGCTGTTATCTCTTAAGTTTTAGAAGAAGGCATTCTGGGAGCGCTAATTACCGTGCTTATCCCACAACCACACTTATAATAAGCCGCTATTCATCTCGGTCGAAAGTCTCAGCGTCATCATGGAAGCTGTTTCGGATTGGGTAGCCAATTACATGAACCTCAGCTTGTTAAATGAATGGGGGTTATCTGTATCACAGGGTGGCCCTGACGATCACAAGCGTTTAACCTTGGTTTTTTCCTTACATGAAAACATTCCAAGGGTACATATAGGCTGCTGGCTTCGCCGTAATGCGTCATCTGTTTTCTCACCAAGTGCGCACGCTGTTACAATAAGTGGTAAAGAATCCATCGAGCTGTTCCTAAAGATGAACGAAGAATTCCTACATAGATTAGAAGATACGAACACCCTGGAGGACCTCATAAACACAGCGTATCGATTGGTTTACAGTATCTATAGTGATAGTTTTATGTTTAACTCTAACAACGTTGCTAAGATGATGGAGGTCGTAGACCTTAGTCGTTTTACTCATGTATGGAACGAGGAAATGAGTGGTGAAAGATGTAAAAATCATACTCTGAAGATTTCAGCTGCAGAAATGTACTCCTTCATTACGGGGGAGGGAAGGGTAGGATTAGATTCCTACGTTGAAACGACGCAAGCAATTCTCGATGCATTAAAGTAATTATTATTATTACTGTAAATATTACTACCTCTGTGTAAATATATGTAGCATTGTAAATAAAAATGTTTTTATATTGTAAGAATTCACTCATTGTTTTTATTTTGGATTGTGTCTAACATTCAGAAAACCGTAAATAGAATATATATATATATATATATATATATAAATACATATATATATATATATTATATATATAATATATATATATATATATATATTATATATGTTTATTTTTTTTATTTTATTTATTATTTTATTTTATTTATTTTTTATTTTACTTTATTATTTTATTTTTATTTTTATTTATTTTATTTAATTATTTTATTTTTATTATTTATTATTTTATTATTTTAATTTTATTATGTATTTTTTATTATTTTTTAATATTTTTATTTTTATTTTTATTATTTAAATATATATATATATATTTATATATATATATAGTATATACACTAGATAATATGGTATGTGTATATAAATATTATTATTTTTTATATATATATATATATATATTATATATATAATGGCGTTTACATATTGATCAGTAGCTAGCTGGGGGGAAGGAGATAGTTGATCAAACATTATTAACGCGAGACAAATAGTTTTGGGGGTTTCACTAGATTCGCATTAAGATATCCTGATATTGAGAAAAGAGCTATAAAAAATATCTAGAGGGGAAGAGCAATTTAATCTCTACATAAGCCTGTATAGAAAAAATTTCCTACCGGAAAACTATAGCCCCAGGTCGAATAGTGTGTGGCAATTAGATTTAACGAAATGATTAAATATAGCTCTTATAATGAAGGATTTCAATACGTACTTTTTTATTGACGTATACTCTAGATACCTATGGCTGAAACCCTTAAAAGATAAAAGATCAGCTACAGTAGCCAGTGCTGTACTTGAAATTATAAAGGACGAACGGAGAACACCTAAATCATTTTGGACAGATTCAGGAATGGAGTTCAAGGGCCGCGAGTTTCAGGAGCTGCTCTGGGAGTATGGTATAAGCTACTACAATACATTTTCCGTAAACAAAGCTGCCATAGTTGAAAGAGTACAGCGTACTATTAAAGAACGCATGCATAGGTATTTTACTAAAATAAATACTTTTAAATATTTGATATACTGGGCGATCTGGCTTATTCTTATAATACAAGGTCTTACCATAGAACTATAAGTCAACTCCTTTAGAATGCGAAAATAGAAGTCATACTCGATAGGGCCGAGCAGAAACAGAATAAAAAGATAATTCAGGAATAAAGGTGAAACGATTATGTAAGAGTACAGGACCGGAGCAGATTCAGGAAAGGCTATGACTCGGATGGACTACTGAGTTTTTAAACGTTACAATATCCGAACACTCAGCCGTGATAGTTTAAAGTTATATTATCTGGAGTTTAGATGGTGAAAAATAAAGGGGGTTTATAAACAAGAAATACAAAAAGTAAGGTTCAATCCTGTCTCACGAATATAAAATTGAAAAAATATTAGGTACAGAAAGGTAAAGGAAAAAATAAACAGGTACTGGTGAAATGGAGGGGGTATCCTGCTAAGTTTAATACTTATATAAAAGCAAGTGAAGTTAAGAATCATTAATCAGTTGATATTATAATCATGGAGAGTTAGATCACTTTTATTTCTCTACCATTTCAGCCTCCTGGATTTACACATCTGATAATCATCTCGCTGATTTCAACAACTGACTAGTTAACATGTTTACCTTGACCGACCAAGAGTATGAAGTGGGATTAAATGTGAAATGATATTAAATAGCAGACATAGAAATTTACCACCAATATATTCTGGATGAGGTGTACAGAAGTGTAGAATGTGTTGAAACTATAATTACAAGTGGAAGGTACCCCCCGCGTTTTCTTGAAAAGGAACTCAATTGAAAAGGTGAATACGGCACATTTGGCTAGCAAAGAATACTTCTTGAAGAATTTCTCTGCGCCGTCTTATTTTATTTCGGTGCTGATATTTTCAGATCATTTATAAACGACCTCTTTTGATATGAGTATATGTGTAAGGATTTGATATACAAAACTGATATGCGAACCATGAAGATAAAGTAATAATATCTTTAAGATCAAAAGCAAGTGTAATCCCCCTGCGAGACGTGACACGTTTTTCTCGAGCGATCACATGGCAGAGAAAACATCTTTTGTAAAAGGTAATGGTGAGGCTGGATATATTCATGACTCTACTATGTTGAAGAGGGTTATA
The DNA here is from genome assembly GCA_015478945.1 of Trachelipus rathkii. Lineage (NCBI taxonomy): Eukaryota > Metazoa > Arthropoda > Malacostraca > Isopoda > Trachelipodidae > Trachelipus > Trachelipus rathkii. The sequence goes on from JABUQX010098419.1 coordinate 11,981, forward strand.
CTTTCTGTGGAGAATAAACCCTTAACTTGGCATGAGCAAAAAGATGACGCATGACCGAGTATGCATTAATTCATGTACCCCTCGAGATGCCTCACCGCCGGCTTACGCGTACGTTTTATACAGATGTTGTTTCCATCAGTATGTAGGTAATTACAGCTCCATGTTACGGTGTGGTGCATCTACTGCTAAGGTAATCAACTTTCCGAATGTTCATTCTTACTCTAAGTAAATCCGAAATTAAGCTCTATAGAATATCCAACATTGAGACGTAGAGGGAAATGCATTCGCGTTTACAACTGAAGTCCTAATTTGTAAAATGCATGTAAGGAGGAAAAGGTATTACTAGACTTTATACGGTGAGACACCAGGTCAAACTTGAGAGGGAGGGTTACACCTATTTAAAGCAGTGCATAGTTGGTTTACACTCATTCAATAACTAACTTCTATACAAGCAAGGTTAGATGAAAGAAAACCTCTAGTTATTGAAAATGAAGGTTGATAAGTACTTTGTCGGCTCAAG
>JABUQX010098419.1:25000-35000 GCA_015478945.1 Trachelipus rathkii
ATTTTTTAATGCCCTCTTCACTTTTCTTTTTTTTTTATTTGTCTTTTTTTATTTCATTTACTTACATTTTTATTCAGCTAAAATTAATATTTAATTATTATTTGAGAAATTTTTGCATTAAAACTGAATAAATCTCTTCGTAACAGAACAATTAAAAGAGTTACATTAACAATTTTATTAAGTATATCGCTCATAATCCGAATCCACCAGATAATTTAGTTTTTAATGACTTTTCTCCGAGTAGCAGGCTATGTCCTATATAACACGAATGAGCGTTGACTCCAAAAATGTTTTTGTAATACAAATTTTTTTTTTTTTTAAATTATCGCATAATTCATATACTATGACTTTAGTCATATCTATCTATCAGGAAAAATCATTCAATTTCTTTTTTCCATAATTCTATACTTAATTGCAAAGTATAACTTCCTATGTTAGTATTCATCATTTTTAGTAATTTTTTTCATTCTAAAGACGTTTTCGTTTTCTCCTTTTGTGTTCCCTATATTAATAATAAAAATAATAATGATCATTAATTAATAATAAATAATAATAATCTAATGAGAGTGATGCAGCAAAAAAAATAGTGTATCTTCTATACATGAATAAAATCTACTTTGTTAGATTTATTAATTCAGCATCATTAATTAAAAACTCAACTGCGAACATGTTGGTGGCGCTGGTTTGGGATAGGCGGCCCTTAAAGTTCGATTTCCTGTAGTCCTGTGTTACCCTCTGAAAAGGGGATTAAAAGCCACGTTAAACATAGGGTAGTTTTAATAATCAAATTAATCACATTTTACCTTCTAAAAGTACTATAAAGTCTCTCCTCTTTTAAAACTATTTTCATATTAAAACTCGGGAACATTATAATTTAATATCACATATATTAAATAATTTTTAAGAGGTTTCAATTTTGACCGAGTTTTGACTGGCTCAACCCCAAAACTGAAATTGAGGTGATTTTCTTATTTTTCATTCAATTTGCAACAAATAAAAAGCAAGATCAACTGTTTCAAGCTCATCAAAAAAGGTCTATTTTCGAAGGAGTTTCCCGTGTCACTATAGGTTTGTTTTGTATTTTCATTTGAAGAAACGCCATGTACCCAACATTTGTGAGTTCACCTACAATTTTTGTTGCACGTCTTGAAACTTAAACTACACAATGATGGGTCTATATCTCAAAAAAAATATATAATACATATTTCTAATGACTGCCACCACATCCCTAATTTCCAAAACCCACTGAAAATGGTTTTCATGAAATGGAAAATTGCGATGTTTCTTTCTGATACATTCAAAATGAAAATTTGTCAGATTGCTGTATAGTTGGGGAAGATAAGCCATTCTAATTTCGATCATTTCTTTGCACACGCACCAACTGTTTTGACTTGGGGGACAGAAAAATGTACAAACCTTACAACGAACATACTTCTTTTGGTATTTCTGAAAGAGTCTCTTTACAACGTACGTTTCTGCGTCTCCTTACAATCGACTAAAGGACTTAAACGTAGCTCGGTTATGGTCCCGCTATCACTTATTTTTTCTAGCCTAGGAATGCTCATGCATGCTTCAAATTTCTGGTGCATGTTTGCGCACTCCACCCCCTGTTATGGAGTACTAAGGGGCAGATGAGGATGAAAAAAATTAAATTATCTAAATAAAAAGGTGAACATCGCTCCAACTAAATTTTAAATGCCCATTGCCCCTTGCCCTGAAAGTTTCATATTGATGAATGAACAGTAAAACTTAAGGTAAAAATCCTAATTTTCCTTTTAAAATCAAATTTAACCTGGTCTTTTCTTACTCTCAGAGAACAACATCACATACACTTTCAGTTAATTCTTTCCCATCATTTTTTAAATTAATTATCTTAGCACATAATGTTCTCTCTCAATAGATTCTCCAAATAAAAATCTTGAATGACTTTCAACTTTCAATTCATTTTAATTACCATCAATCACATCCTTCATTCCAAATCTATTTAATGTAAAGTGATGGACAGAAATAAGGAAATAATACTAGAAGTAATGACATATTCAAAATTTTATTTTTTTTAAACTTTTTTTACATCCTCTTTTCAAACTGTTCATTTACCTCTTTTTTTCCTCCTATTTATGCAACTTTTAGTCTTCATTACCTACCCAGCATACTCACCACTAAACATTACATCCTCTTAACCAATCGACTATCATCCATCCTTTCCATGTCACCAAACCATCTTAATACACACTTGTTTATTTTCTCATTTACACCTTCTTCACGTCCACACAACTCTTTTTAAATACACCTTCATTGATTCATTTTATTCGATTCTTCTCAAACCTAACATGCCCCTAAGATTATCCATTTGAATAGATTGTACCTTAAATCTTATTCCACACCATAGTTTCACTACCATACATTAAAACCGATAAGAACATATCGCCATGCGGAACTGTAACTCACTCAACACTTAGTCCCTTTGAATTTACCAGATATAATTGCACCAACCACCTTCCAACCATTCACAACTTTTCTACTACACTCTGCATCATCCGTTCCCTTTTCATCCAACATATAGCCTAAATAATTTAAACATTTAGATACTTGCTCCAATTGCCTCAACCATTCAACATGATTTCAACACCCGCGACTCGTTTCTCCTCAACCACTAACCATAAACCTACTCTTATATACAATCTCACTTTCAAACCCCACACTTTTACCATACGCCTGCCAACACCTCTACCAATACTCTGAAACGTTTTCAGATTCGCCACATAAAACCATATCATCAGCTTACAATAAGCAGAGCAGCCTCCACTCCCTTCCATTTTCCATCAATCTAACACCCATTCTCACTACCGACCCTTTACTCTTAGCCTATACTCTTTTCCATCACCCTATCATACATATATAATTTAAAAACAGCCCATGGAGACATAAACACATACCCTGCCCCTCACTCACTATTTAATTATTAAACCATTCACTCCACTCCAACCCAGAATTTTATTCTACACTGCTTCGCATTCGACGACACTATTCACATACATATTTTTGATTCCATTGAGAAACCTACCACAACCACCATATAACGCTAACCACTGCCACAGACAGGGTGGCAAAAAACCCAGGTTTTGTTTTTTTTTTTTAAATTGCCCGGCCCACCAATTTGGTTTTTAAAATTAAAAAAACCCGGTTTTTTTTTGGGGCAAAACGGGTGGGCAAAATGGGAGGACCAAATAGATTTTACTAAAAAAAATTTTAAAAAATTTATAATATATATGTTCAGCAGCATTATATATATACGGGTATATATATATATATATATATATATATATATATATTTATATTATCATACAATATTTTAAAATATGTGTGTAGTAGAACTCTATTTCTAATATTATATCATATATGATATATTATATATATATATATATATTATATATATATATATATATATTTAGGGGTGTACCACGGAACTCGAAATTTTACAAGTTTCGGCCAATAACCCGGAATTAGGCCGGAATGGTCAACAAATTCCGACCGGAACTGGAATTATTTATTTTGACCTCTCGTTTCGTTATATTCAGATGTAACAAATATGTATTTTATATCTAACTTTTAACAAAAATCTTTTATCTTAGTACAATGCCACCTTTCATGAACATATGGAAATCATCATCAAGAGAATATCTGAAGTCCAAAAATTTTAATAGTTAAAAGGGAGAATCCTGTATTCTTGTAAAGAAGGGGAAACCACAAAGAACAATAGATTTCAAGCCGTGTAGATTATGTGAGTTTTGAGGAGGGTTTCTCCCCAAAAAAGATTTGATTTCAATAACCCCAAATCACAGAAAATATGAATTTTTATCGGCAAAATGAGGTAAAACCAGTCATTTCACAAGTCCAGAAAAGAAGGGATCATAGACCTTATTTGCCCATCTACAAACAAGCCTCAAAAATAAGTCTTATTCCTAGTTATAAATAATTTTGTAGAGAACGAGTTTCCAACTTTCATAACAGGAATTATGATCAGCAGATATTTTTCCAAGAAGTTATCTAAGGCTGATCAGATATATTTTACTCAAGATATATAGAGAAGCTAAATAATTCAAAACGAAGTCATTTATCTTTAAATTCTTGCATTCTGTCTTATCCGAGCGAGTTTAATGAAAATAGGACTGTGTACTTTCCATTGCAAGTATTTTCCCAAGTTTCTCATATTCCTGGAATCAAAGTCACTAATCAGTTTTTTGAAATTTAACTGATGAATACCTTGGGAATTTCCTTCTAACCAAAATCCACTTGATCCTTTGAGATCGGAGCATATAACATGAAACTTGGATCTGATTTAGCACCATCGAATATAGTTTTTTCTTTGCTTTATATTCATAAACTTCCAATTTGTTATTAAAGATGAAGGTTTTTTCTCAAAGAAAGTGGTACGAGACTGAAAGAAATGTAAGAATATTTGTACACATTTCAATCATTCCAGATTTTACAGGCTGTACATTGAATTTTTAAAAAGAATGGAAAGTTGACTTGGATCCCAAATCTTTGCAAGCCCACTTTATTGCAATTCAAGATTGTTTCAATACTAGTGGAGATAGCACATGATTTGATTCTAGAAAGATTGAATGTTTTGAAAAGACCCTCTTGCAAGTTTTCTTATAACGAACAATACAAAATCAAAATTAAGCTTTGAACTGCTAATATTTGGCAAATACTTACTTTGAAAAAATCTAGAAGAGTTTTGCTAAATCAATTTCTCAATGGTTACAGGATAACTATAAAGGCAAATCAATTAGCTATATGCATCATTATAGTTATTACCGTCCATATTTGAGCTCTCCCAGCATATCCTCTCAAAAATCTGAGGATGACACAGAGTTTCAGTCACTCTAAAGAAGAGTAGGCTTAGAGGCATTAGAGTTTTAGATTTAGAAAAAAGGGACAATTTTTCATACAGCCATTTATTCAAAACAAGATAATTGTTTTAAAAGCTGTAGTAGTAGTAGACCAAAGATACAAACTGACTTTTTTTTACTAATGAAATAAGAGAATTGAGTAGAAAATGGGATGCTTGAAGAAAAATTATGCAATAATGAAGGTGGAAAGGTTGATAATCAGTAGTCAGCAGTAACAGGAAGAAGGTTCAGGGCGATGAGTCCATCCTATTAACAATTTTCAGAATACAAGCAATCTATCTACAATAAACTCTAGATTTTGACAAGTACCGTTCATAAAATCCTCAGGAGCAATTTAGGAATAAGAAATCTACCCGTCGCAAAGGTTAACTTAGTTTTTATTATAGTTTGAGAAAGTGATAGTTGAACAACGAAGTCAGTTAGTGTAAAATAAGAAAAAAAAAAGAAAAATCAGTGGCTCTTCAAAAGGGAAAATTCTTAAAAGAAATAGAAATTTTTTATTTACAGAAGAATCATCAATTTCTATATCTGCTGACGGTAGAAACATAAATTTACTTATAAGATATAGATGTTGCGCAGAGTATCTTCATATAAGCTTAATTCCCAAACATAGCAGTTCTAGCCCAAAAATAACTCTCCTTTCCAGTCCTCCCCCGATATATTTCAAATTATATTTCAAAGAAATTATTTTTCATTTTCTAATAAAATGCAGGAAAAACGTTAAAAAAAATATCGCCCAAACTGGTTGAACAGTTTTCTTTTACTTAATACAACTCAGTAAGATTTTCGGTAAGCTTCAATAAATTTTTCATAGGATATATTATAAGTTTACAATTATAATATTATATATTATATATATTTATATATATATGTAGTATATAATATATATATATAACTATATATATATATATATATAATTAAATATATATAATATATATTATATTATATATATATAATATATATATATATATAATATATAATTAATCGTTAATTTGATTTTAATTAATTTAATTATAATTTTAAATTTTAAATAAATTTTTGTTAAATTATAATATACAATAATATATATATAATTAATAAATATATATAATATATATATATTATATATATATATATATATATATATATATATTATATTATATATATATAAGGTATATATTTTATATTATATATATATATATATATTTATTATAGTATTATATATATATTATATATATATATAATATATATATATATATATATTAGATTATATATATATAATATATAATATAATGTTGCCGATTAGTTTCTTGACAACAAAGAAGACATAAATCAAGACTATTTTACTTTTATTTATATTTATTTTATTTACGTAAATAAAAAGATAAAACAATTTTTTTTAGACTTTTATTTTTCCGCTTTTATTTTTTTTCTCAAATAATTCGTCCCTTGTTCATTAGGTTAATCTAAAGACCGCTCATTTTGGTTATATTTAATATACATACCACGTGAATATTTATTTAACACAATAAATAATAATAATAATAATAATAATAATAATAATAATAATAATTATGAATTATTATTATGAATTATTATTCTTATCTTATGACATATTTTTAATAATAAAAATTCCAATAATATAATGAATCTCAAAATTTTCTTTTTTAAGACAACAACTTAACTTTTATTATAATATCTTGATTACAATTTATTGTCTAATTCCAATTAACGTACTACATCAATTTATGGAATTTACGGAAAAAAAACGTTTCCAAAAGACGTTTTTCATATCATTCAAATATTTTTGTTAGTCTCAATAAAACACTTCAATGACAGCTATTCGGAATTTCAATCCTTCGCAAGTTAAACCCTATTTGCCAAATTTTCAGCCACCTTGAAAACTGCTAAATGAAAAAAAAATGAGATTAATTCTTCAAATTCAAGCAATTATCCAATTATTTTTTTAACTTCCCAACTCCGGAAGAAAAAAACCTAACGAATTCAAGAAAACTATAACTTTTATTTCCCTCGACAGTACGAAAAAACACACTACTACAAATCTCCTCGAAAAAAATAATTTTACCTTCCTTAAAAAACAACCACTAAAAAAATTATTCCGAAACAAATCAAAATAAAACTCTCCAACTTTTCTCTTCAATCTAAAATCTAAATCACCTCCGAAATTTCCGAAAAAAAATTCACATATCTAGCAAAAAAAACTCTTCAAAAATCATCAAAACTGAAGACTACCAAAACTAAACTTAATATTCCTATTAATCTTTTAAAACCACTCTTACTTTAATATTCAAATTCTCTAACTAGCAAACATAACCCTTAATGTAAAAAACGCCATCGAAAACTCTTAATAATTGCCAGCCCTTTTTTTAATAATCCGACTTAAAAAATATTCCAGATTCTTAACTCAAACAACCGTCTGAAACGATTAATACATTCAAATTTTATGTTCAGATATTTTTTCGTAACTCTCAACTTTTTCCTTGAGGAAGTTCTAGTATTTTTTTAAAATAACTAAGTGCTCATCCAAAGTCTAAATTTGAAACAACGTTAATCTGCCACAACTTCCCCCCCCCTGAAGATGAAAATTTTTTTATATTTAATATATAATATAATAATTTTACTTACTTTAAAATTTTACTAATTTTCTAAAACCCTATGATTAAAACACTATGATCAAAAACTCTTATTTATATAACAAATTTAACACAGAATAAACATACCTTGTTTTAACTTTTAATACCTGAGGGTCCTGGAAACTCATGTGGGTGGATGCCCAGTTCTTTTATTTGATCCCCTGTGAGCCTGCCTAACTGGGAAGCACATATGAGTTTCTGTTTCAAGAAAAATTCACACCTATCAAGGTTCTTCGGCCCTATGAGCTGTACATGACCGCCCGACATCGAATGCAAGTAAATACTTGGGGGTTCTTCCAACTTGTGGCTACTATGGTCAAACTTCACAATAAAAGCTTTATCAATCAAAACATAAACGCTACAATCAAACAACTTGCTAAAGGCATTCAAAAAATCAAATGTTGGTGCTATATCTTGTTCTAGAAAACTTTTTATGATCCTTTCTTTTGAAGAAATTTTATACTTTGCCGGAGATTTAAGCAACTCACCAACCAAAATCTGTCTCAGCCGAACAGACTGTTCCCCCTGTAGATCACTTCTCAAAACCTTCCAAACTTCATAAAGCTTTGGCGTTGAATCAATTTTTGTTAGAAGACATTCCACCATACAATTAGGTCCACCCGCAGGTGAATATACAAGTCTATAGTCACACTTAGGACTGCGGTCTAATATAATTTGAGAATTTACTACACTTCTTTTTAACCTATATATAAATTCATCAATACCCAAATTTGGATCTTCTTTTTCTTCTACGTCTTCTAATTTACTACTTTCTTTCTTTTCTGCTAACTCACCACTTAAATAACTTTTAATTTCATAAAAATTATTTTCTGGTTTAGTAATTGGTTGTTCTTGTTCCTTGATGGGGGCTTTCTGATACATTTTATTTTCAAATACTTCATCATATTCTTGTTCATACTCTTTGGTGAGGGTTTTATTATCCATTTCATCCCCAAGTACTCCATATTGATTTTTTAAAGCCATATTAATTTCACCACTTACATTGGGTGTATTTTCCGAAACGTCGGTTTCTTTATTATCTGATTTATTCCTCAAATTCCTTTGAAGTATCAATTCAGGATTTATGAACCAACAACCTTTTGCCGAATGTCCAATCCTGTCACAATACTGGCAAACCTCTCTTTTCTCAGTTCTATCTTTAAACCAACATTGACTAACCGCATGTCCTACTTTTTTACAGGACTGGCAAAATTCTTTCTTTTTAAATTTCTCATTAAACCAACACCATCTTTTTGTATGTCCAGCTTTCTTACAATATTGACAAACTACTTTATATTTTTCACCAAACCAACATTGACTGGTCACATGTCCAACTTTTTTACAAGACTTACAAACTTTCCTTACAAATTTACTTTTATCCTGAAATTTTAACGACGTACTACTACACTCTGAAATTAAATGAGAATCGGACCCACATTTGTAGCACAATCCAAGTTTTCTATAACATCTTTCTGCACTATGACCTACTTTACTACAATAGCCACATTTTATCTCACTGTTCTCCGTTGCCTTAACTACCCCATTGTTTGGTAAACTTACTGCAGAGTTCAAAAAAGAAGGGCTAACAAAAGAAAAAGCATAAGGGTGTGGTGCATTAGGCGTGTTCCAAAGCATAGGGGGGACCTGATGGGTTGTTACTATTGGGATGGTACTCATAACAGGAATATTATTCATAGTTGTTACCATACTTTCTGTTGTCATCGCAACACAAGCCGGTATTTCAGGCTCATTTTTATCCATTCTTACTCCAGGTGAACCCACCAGTGGTGGAAGTTGTGAACGTCTACCTACTACTTTTTCTTCTTTAGCTTTCATGCTAAAAATCAAACTTAGTGTATTTAAGGATATTTTTCCTTCCACACATTCTTTCCTTCCATCTTCGGGTAAGGCATCAATATATTTTTGTAAATTTTCAGGCATCTCATCTTCACCAGGATCGTCTTCCTTTGGCCATCCACCACGAGCTTCCAGTTTCTCCACGGTACTCATTATATGAAAAAAAAGAGAAAACTTTATTTTAGACAAAACCCAAAAATCGAAATATCCCTATATATATATATAATTTTTTTTTTTTTTTGACTCCTACAAGCAAATACAATTTTTAATTATATTTATATTTGAAACTAAAGTCTAGAAATGCTTTCATAATATTTTCAATCAATATAAATTTATTATTTTTATTTGTACTACTAGACTCGTATTTAACCTTAAATCACGCTATATTTTAACCAAACAACAAAAATCAGCTACCACAGAAACAAGGATCTCGTGAGACCTCCCAACTTTTTGTTGCCCCGATTAGTTTTGCTGACAACAAAGAAGACAAATCAAGAACTATTTTACTTTTTATTTATGATTTATTTATTTACGTAAACAAAGAAAACAATTTTTTAGACTTTTATTTTTCCCTTTTATTTTTTTTTCTCAAAT
>JABUQX010098419.1:45000-54190 GCA_015478945.1 Trachelipus rathkii
TTATTCCATTGCGCTTTAATATTTTTCTCATTATTTGTACTAGGACTGAATCCCCTGAGCAACAACCATACCAACGGATACAGAATAAACCCAAGGAATGAAACAAACCAAACAGATAACGCGCATGTTTGATACGGACGATCTAAAACTAAACTCACCAAACAAAGAAGAAACTAAAAGTTAAGTTAAGAGTAGTTAAAAAAATTCACACGTTATAGAAATGGAAATCAGACTTGACAAGTGAGCCTTTGTGCAAATGGGAAAATGAAGGAAAGTAAGTGCAGATATTATTATTAATAAAATAAATTAAAGACAAATCCACAAGTAAAATATAAATGTATTTAAGTGTTAGATCTTCAAATACAAAATCCAGTGAATGTGGAACATGGAGAAAGTAGTGGTGGTACCGGTAGTGATGGGTGAGCTAGGAACAATGAAATCTATCTTCATTGCTCACCTAGAAAGATTTCTGATCAGAGTAACATTTGAAATATGCTTGGAAGTAGAAAGAAAGAAAGAAAGACAAAGTATCATCAGGTTGGTGTTGGGTATGAAAAGGAGAACAAATATGTGCCAGCCTTAGACTCGAGGTTTGAGGACGGTTTGCCCTGCTAAACCTTTTAGAGGAGGATATAAAAAAGTAAATATATTAAAAAAAATGCAAATATTTTAAATGCTCTGAGCACAGCTATGAGCATAGCGATATTTTAGCCTTCTTTCTCGATTTTATTCATTGTCGCACTCAGAACAGTTAATAATTTTTTTCCTCCTTCTTTAAAAGGGTAAAAGAAGTACTAACCACCGTAATCAAACACTGAGTGTAAAGTTGGTACATGACACAATTATTTCCTCCTCTACATACACAACACCAACCTAATGATACTCAGGTTCTTCTTTACCACCTCCAAACATATTTCAAATGCTGTTCCTCTAATCGGGAGTCTTCCTACGTGGGAGATCAGGCTAGAGATTTTAAAATTTCAAAAGCGCCAACCACCACCGGTATCACCATCAATTCTAAATTTAACTTGAATTTAAAATCATAACTGCAATAATCACATTATAAATTACGCTTTAGTACCTCTTTCCCCATTCTTCTCCAAGATCACTATTTTTAAATCTTTGTTTTCAATCTTTTGGTTCTTTCTTCTTGACGATTGAGGTTCGTTTCTTAAAGGGTTTTTTACTTTGAGACTGTCATCTTCCTCTCCATGGTCTACATCACTAATGTGAGTCTACAAAATAATAAAAATACTTAAAATTTTTTATTTGAGAAAGTATCTTGTAATAAGAAATTTGCAAATTTAAAATTCAACTTAAATTAATTAATCTATTCTCACAAAATAATAATAATAATAATAATATAATAATAATAATAATAATAATAATAATAATAATAATAATAATAATAATAATAATGACATTGACGAGATGGCATAGTGAAGGTCCGTCGCGGTCCAGGGAAGCTCTGGGGTGGATTTTCTGACTGCAACGAGTTCTCACTAAAAGATATAAAGAGGGGGTGTAAGGCTGGTTTTCTTTTCGACTTGCGTCATATTCTTCTACTACTTTTCTGTTTTCGGTGCATGTTACGCACTTTATCCCCAGTCTTGGGGAAAGAAGGTGGATGATGATGATGATAATTATTATAAAGAAGGTGATAAGGAAGGAAGTGGGAAGAATTAAGAGAGAAAAGTTAATTGAACAGGGTAATAAGGATAAATATTTAAGAGTGTTTGCAAATAAATAAGTTGAATGTGAACAAGTTGAAACTGAACAAATCTGAACGCAAATGAAGAAAGCATTTGTTTGGTAGTGTAAGAGTAAGTATGTGGATGAGATAAAGTAGGAAGTAAGAAAGTTAACAGTGAGTGGTGGAATGAAGAGGTGATGCAAGCGGTTAAAAGTGAAAAAGAAGGGAAGATGAATGTACTAAAAGGCAATGATGAAGTCTCAAAAGAAACTTGCTTGTAATTATATGAGGAAAGAAAAAAGAGACTAAAAGATGCATACGTAAGAGGAAAAATGAGGTAAATGAACAGTTTGGAAGGAGGATGAATGGGGACTTAACAAGAGAATAGGAAGCTCTTGTGGAAGGAAGCGCGAAAGGTTAAGAATGAGAATAAGGGGAATCTGCTTAGAATAATGAATAGGGATGGTACTTTTTTAACTGGTGTGAGGATGTGAGGAGAGTGTGGAGGAAACACTTCGCAAATTTGCATAACATTGGCAGGAATGAAGAGGTGATAGTGAATGTGTGGGGTTTTGATGGTGAAAGAAGGAATAGGTATGTAACTCTTCAAGTGCCTTTGATAAATCAACTAAGTAAGGTTGAAAAGTTTCAAGGTGATATCATGCTTTTCACAATCAATAAATCTTTCATTGCATTCATTTTTCAAAGAATCTAAGATAGATTCGTATATCATAAAAAATTTACTATGATACTCTTTGTTTTCACTAATTAATTATTTTTGTTAGCTGGGGAAAATATTCTGAAAGTTACAACTGAGCAAGTTTTGAGAAACTATTATTTCTTTCTAAATGCCAAATTTTTTGCAAAATATAATATAGATTTAGCATAACCCAGAAGAGAAATATGTAATTAATTTGGTTTGACATTATACCACAAAGAAAAGCAATATCTCAGAAAAAATTAAAATCTGGTAATTCACAATCTTGATTGTTTAAGTCAATTATTTGCCCACGAAGGGATAAAATTTAGTCTAATACTAGTCTTTGTAATAACCAATACACTTTTAAATGATAGGGCAAATCTATACAATGATAATATATTTTATCCATCATGAGCATGACTAAAAGCTATCAAAGTTGCATATGCTCAAATACAATTCACAATACCCATAACATTTTTCAATGTGTCATTTAAAATGACAGATTTGCCGCAGACAATAAAAAGAAATTTGCGCATTTGATTCTGTGAGTTCTCCTAAAATTTACAATAAATCAATCGTTATTCCCAGTCATGGAGGAGCACCGTCTGTACAAACGCTCACCAAGTTAGTAAAATTTATTCCAATATCACAGCATTTATCTGCGACTCATCCAAAGCTATAGAGTAATAAACATTTTCATTTTGAATTATTTTTTGAAGTTGCTGAGGTATAGTGTGAGATAACTCATGCTGCCGATCCGTATTAGTTATTCTTCAAAGAGGCACGTCTTTATATTTATCAACTTTATCTTCAACAATGAAATCTTTTATGAGTTCTGCATCACTAAATATTTCACGTTTTTTTCCAAGCAAATATGCTACTTTATAACTTGCCTCAGTCATAATAGTCCTAACATTGAATGGAATAATTGCCTTTGTTAATGATTTTTTAATTTTAATTTATTCAGTGCAATCTTTCGAGCCTCTATCCTCTAACTTGGCATATTTATAGTCCTTATGAGTAACACAGTGCTGGTGCCATTATTCTTTATCGTAGAATAAGGTTATTGGCAGAACGAACCATTATTTTTTCCCACTTATTAAATGCACAAAAAATTGTAATTCAAATTCATTATTAAAAACTTTTTTTTTTTTTTAAATTTTTTTTTTTTTTTTTTTTTTTTAACTCTTTTAGACATGGTGGACTGGAAAATAAAAATATGCGAGATAAATTATTGATGACAATAAGGAGGGCATCAAACAAATCAAAGCAAAAGCACATAATGATGGGATTAAATTACTGATTGACTGAAATACGAACGAAAGATTGCGGAAACTTTAACTGTAAACAAAGTGTGCAATTGGTACAAAGATACATTTTAAAAAGCTGTGTTAATATTTAATTTTATTTTTGTATGTGCTTTGTACATTTAAGTGTGAGATTTTTAAAATATTTTGTTTATATTCGGCATGATGATTTATCATCAACTAATAATTATTTTATACTTCACCAACTATACCCTATTGTGTATTATTGTAACTAATTTGAGTTTATGTTTCTTAAATAACTAAGATTTACCTCAATAGGCCTTAGAAAGCCACACCTCATGGTCTAGGTCACATGTGGTCTAAAGGCCGCAGGTTGACCATTCCTGGGATAAACTAACAGGAAAGGTATTTGAAGCAATAATAAGTTTGAACTATGAGGAAATATGGTTTCATGGGAAAAATAGATAAAAATAAAGTATATAAAAAATAACTTTTCCAAATTGAAATTTCAGCATATCATGTTTCATAGTTACTCTACGAATGATTTCAAAAGGGTCTTATCTTGAAACAGAAGGGAGTTATAGGATTTGAAAGAAATGGTTAAGCAACCTCCCAAAATAGAGACCCTTGTAACTTGGAAACAAAAGTCACAGAAAATTTTATCACACTAGTGAATAAATAATAATTTATGAAAATAAATAAATTTGATACAAGAGAATCGATCAAATCCTATATCCAACACAATGAACCACCTTTTAACATTGTCGATTCTTACCGAGACTTTCCTTTTTCCTAATTGAAGGAAATTTGTTTTGAATATTTTGATCAGTCCAAATATTCTTCCTTAAAAAACTCAACGGCTCAGCTTTTATTTCAATCCCCATCTTTGACATGTATGAGTGTGTAATTTATTTCTCTCTGTGGAAAAGATAAATTGTAAATGATGAGGTTAATTATTGTAATAATAACAACAACAACTAATAATAATAATAATAATAATAATGAATAATAATAATCAATAATAATAATAATTTATTAATAATAAATTCCTTACCAGGAAACATTCTTCCACAATGAATGCCTGTTTCAAGGTTTGACCAATCGTTTCTGAAACTCTGAACTTTCTTAAGAATTCATGCCTTAATTTCGATCTCACTCTTAATATCCATAATAACAATTCAAAATTTACTTTGTTAAAATATCTCAATGCGACAAAGACTTTCCTGTTTGTTAAAAAACAAAAATAGTTTATACTAACTATAATTGGTCCAATTAGTATTTCTAAATGATTAAGATAAAATAATAGTCGTTTTCATTGGCTCAAAAACTGAATTTTTCTTTTTTTTTTTGCTTCATTGATTTTTAATTTGCAAAAATGTGCAAAATGTCATTTTCCATTCTTCAATAAAAAATAAATTAAGAAAACTAAATAGATTCTTTACATTTACTCAATTTGTAACACTCAAATTTACATTTATCTCCAACCTTCAACAAATGTAGATCTCTCTTTCTCCACAAAATATTTAGGCTAATTAGGCTAAAGACATGACCACCAGAAGTTGGTAGAGAAAATGGATATAGAATTATAGATGAGGTGGATTTTGTTGGAAGAATCAGAAGAGAGAAGCAGAATTAAATGCATTCTTTAGTCAGTTTGTTTCCAACCTTGTGCAATGAATGTGATAAACTATAGCTATTCCCCAAAATTTATTTAATGGTTACAAGTTCCTATGCGTTTGATAAAAAATTGTGATTAAAATAAGGATCTAATGTCCTTTGGGGTCTTTATAATTAAAATATTTTGAAGAATTTTAGCAAATAAAGGACACAATTAAATAAATCTAATAAAAGCTTCCTCATTTTTATTGAAGGGTGTGTTGTCCTCTCATTGTGACCAAACAAATTGGAAAAAATTGCAGATGAAGAGAGGAGGAGTACCTGAAAGGGAGGGAATTACTCCATTGTCAAAGATTTATATATATTTTAAACATAAATGATAATTTTTTTTTTTTTTTTTCCAATTTTTTTTAACCCTTTATTGCCCTATATAGCTACATATAGGGGCTGAAAATTTTTTTTTGATAGTGCTACCTTTATATTACATATGCTGAGATATGAAAAACAGTTTATTTGAAATATACTATCTACTCTTAAAATATTCACGTTTGAATATATATATATATATATATATATATATATATATATATATATATATAATATATATATATAATATATATATATATATATTATATAAATATATAATATATTATATATATATATACCGTATATACTATATTAGGGATTAACCGATAGCCAGAAAAGGAGCTGATAACCAGATACTCTATTTTTTTAGATGCCAGATACCAATACTGATACTTTAATTATTTAGGGATGTACCGATACCAGAAAAGAGGCAGATAACCGATACTCTATTTTTTTAAGGTGCCGATCCAGATACCAATCACCCGACTACTTTAATTAATGGAAATAAATACACAGTAATAAATGATAGAACATTTGTGTACTGCTAGGCAAACTCAGGATTGAATTCCATGTACAACAAATATTAGTCATTTTATATTTTTTTTTGATTGTGCTCAAATATATTTATTTATAAATTAATAATAGTTATCTTTAAATTAATTAATAATGAAATATAATACTTATAACTTTTTTATGTTCGTGTTTATTCAAAAAATATTCCATTTCCTTTTTCCAGTAAGTATTAACAAAGTTTATCTACTAGCTTTTATGTTTTAACATGATTACAATTTACAAGAAGATTCTTTAAACTAATTGTAATAATACAATAAAAAATAATGAAAGAAGAGAACCTCAATTAATTCAGCTGAAAAGACAATAAAAACGCTATTACTCAAACATGACATAATAATGATAATATACTCCTTTAAGATAAAGATAGATATCATTCAATACTCAAATTCAAAAAATTCTCAAATTGTGATGCAAAGGCATTAAGCTTTCACTAGTATCTGGCGAGAGCCTGTTCCTTTTTGGGGTGTTTACATTCCCACCTACACTAAAAATATGCTCGCTCTCGACTGATGAGGGAGGGGTTGATAAATATTTGCTTGCAAGCACTGATAATAATGGAAACCTTGACCCATTTTCATGCCACCACATGAAAGGATTCTCTTCTGTAGGCAGCATCTCCATGTTTTCGTAGAGCCTCAACTCCTCTTTCACAGATTGCAAATTTAAATTATCTTTGCTCCTTGATGAATGTCTCTTCAGTATTTTCGATGAGGTTCCTTGGTGTGATTCCTTTGAAGATGAATGAGATGTCAATGCAATTTCGGCCATGAACTTATTAAAATCTACTCTTCATCTTCAGTAGGTTTTATTTGCTGAAAAGCCACCATCGTTAACTATCAGTGCTGTTGCCCAGGGGTTGCTGTAAGGCGGCGGCTTCGACATCCATGATTGTGTTTGGCACGGTTTCTAGCGCTTCGTTGAGAGATGGAAATCGATTCGTGGCATTGGTTCCCCGTCGAGATGCCATTCTTATGGGGTTTCACTAGATTAAGGAAACCTTATTAGAAACTTTTTATTAGTGATGCGGACGATTAAGAATTTTTTACGATGACGACGACGATGGCGATTATATAAATTTTGACTATGACGATTAAATTGAAAAAAGTATATTTTAAAATTTCTATTATTTTTAAATAACATTTTAACACATTAATAATAAGGAAGATTTAAATAGTGTTCACATTCATTCTTATTTAAATGTGTAATACATTAAGAACAGCATTAATACATAGAAGTTTTCCTGTTATTCATTACCATCTTGGATTTTGTTTCATAATTTCTCTCATCTCTCTCTCTCTCTCGTCTCTCTCTCTCTCTCTTTTTAAGTGAGGGAGATTTAATTCAGCAAGAGAAACAGAAGAAGGAAGAGAATTACACAGAACTGAGTGGGCAGGAAAGAAGGAAGCACCGGCAGCGAACTAGCCTGGAGTTACTAATATCGACACAATACTGACATGTGCAGACACAAGCCCCTTGTGCTATGAAGGGCGTCGTAAAAGGCCGTGGTACGCAGTGTAAGTTCACTTGAAAGTACTTTCCGCTGCGGTACCTATAGAAAAAGAGATAAAATCACTTCCATCAAGCCACGCTTTGAAAACAGGTCAATTCCAGTGGAAAGTACAGAGACAGTTTATAAGCCTTTTGGCCCATGACTCGACCCTATCCAAAAGCCTGGTGAAAGCCAGAGCCTCTCCCTTCCCCCCAGATATGAGAGCAGATAAACCATACAAGAGCAGGTTGAGAACCCTTGTATAGCTGGAGTAACTGAGAAGAAGAAAAAAAGTCCCGCAGTTTAAACAAAACTCCCAATTTCTTTGAGGCCGCCCTAGCAACCGTTGTGATATGAGGTTTCCAAGACATTTTTTTTGTTTATGTTAATGCTAAGGATGTTTATATTGTCAACAGGAGAGACGAGAGAACCGAGAACCGTCTAAAGAGATTGGGAAGATTAGAAGGTGTCTTAGAGTGATGAGATTTGTAGTTTAACGAATTGAATTTCACAAGATTCAGATGACCCCCATCAGGAAACTCTATCCAGATCAGCGAGAAAGAGTCGGAAATATTAAGACGAGAGGCAATTCTAGAAGTAAAAGAGGGAGCAGAATTGAAATGAGTTGAAGCATGAAGGATTGATTCATCGGTATATGAGTGGATAGGGTTAGATGTGCTGGTGAGATCATTAATGACAAGTAGGAATAAGGTAGGAGATAAGACAGAACCATGAGGAACACCACTATTGACAGAAAAAGAAGTAAGCCCCATCACAAAAGCTATATCATCAGATATGTTAGAAAAGAAAGTACGCCCAAAGAACGCAGGAGGAAAGGAGGGGAGCTTTGGAGAGCAGTGACGCTGGCAAAGCTTGGAGAGCTTTGGATATGTCAAGCGCCACCACGCAAGTCTCCCCGTAGTTCCTAATGGCGGAAAACCATAAATCCGTTAAAAGGGAAAGTATATCGCCAGTAGACCTCGAGCGCCGAAAGCCGTACTGGCGATCGCAAAGAGGGAATGAGATTCAGATGATCTAAGAAAGTGAGAGTGAGAAAAAAAAAAGGGGTTTTCAAAGATCTTAGATAGAATACAAGTGAGAAGCTATAAGGGCGATGGTTAGAAAGAATCAAGGGTTCCTAATTCCTTTTTTTTTCGGAATAGCTTGGACATAAGCGTGCTTCCAACACTGAGAGAAAGTGCTAGTATTGAGACATAGTTAAACGAGGTACGTCTTCAGCACGGAAGCACACTCCCTCAAAACTCGGGGAGAAATGCCATCCGGGCCACTCGGTTCCTTACGTTCATAGATTTTAGGAGCCCATGCACCCGATCAAGTGTAATCACACCTGTAGGACACTTGAGAGGATAAGGAGGAGGAGGAAAAGGAATGCCAGAATCGTTCGGATTGAGTTAGAGAGAAAAATAGGAAGCTAAAGAGATTGGCCTTTTCAGTTGGAGTAAATTAGCAAGAGAACCATCAGA
>JABUQX010098420.1:0-5000 GCA_015478945.1 Trachelipus rathkii
AGAGATCGGCTCTGCACAAGGGGATTAATCGTTGAGGAATGAGCAGTTCATCTTTAGACTAAATTTCTCTCTCATAATCATGGTTCGATCGTGCTGTTTCTGGCATTCAGCAGAGACAGAGCTATGGAGTGAAAAAATTCCTTCCCTATCACACTCGCTAATTTTCACTCAGCTAGAATCGTTTGCAGGCTAACCCTTCGCGAGCAAAGGCCTGTCCATCAAACAGAATGCGCTACTCCTTGGACCCTACAACAAATCTTTCTGGCCTCTTTGCAAAAACATCTCTCACATTTCCTTAAATCAATCTTTTACCCTTTATTCGTTGATGGCTTCTGTTGTATCTCAACTGAAAAGGCAATCTCTTCGCTCCTATTCCCCTAACTCAACCTGACGATTCGGCATTCCTCTCTTCTCCTCTCCTTGCTTACTTCAGTGTCCTATGTCTTAACTTGATTACATTGATGGTACAGCGGCTCTGAAATCTATGACGTTAAAGCGGGTGGCCCGATGGCATTCCCCCGATTTTTTGAGGAATTGTGCTTTAAGTGCTGACCCGCCCTCGTTCAACTATATTCTCATTGTCTCAATACTAACACTTCCCTAGTTGTGGAACACGTACTGTCCCAACTATTCCGAAAAAAGGAGCCGCTCTGATTCCTACTAATATCGCCTATAGTCTTACTTTATTCTATCAAAGTGAATCACTTTAACTCTCACTTCTAGCCATCTGGAATTCATTCTCTCTTTCGATCACCAGAAGGCTTTCGGCGTCAAGGCTACTGGCGATAATACTTCTTTAACCGATTTGTTTTCCGCTCTTAGGAACTACGGGGAACTTGCGTGGTGGCGATATCCAAAGCATGACCGGGTATGGCACGCGTACTGCTCTCCAAGCTCCCCTTTGGGTTTCCTCCTTCCTTTGCTTACTAATGTCTAGTTTTCGTCGCTCAATATCCGATGTGGTTGATGGAGCGACTTCTTCTTTTTCTGTCAATAGTGTGTCCTCCAGGTTCTTTCGCTTACTGCCTACTTTATTCTTCTTACTTTCATATATCTCTCACTGACATTCTAACAATAGCCATTCTTAAATGCCCGATGACTCGACCTCCTCTGCAACTCATTTCATTCTGCTCCTTTCCATTACTTCTAGAATTGCCTCCTCGTCTAATTCTTTCCGATTCTATTACTCGCTGATCTGGATAGAATTTCCGGATGGGGTCGTCTAAACCTTGGACATCAATTTTAAAACTCACTTCTACAAATATCCCTCTAAAACACCTTCTAACTTTCTATATCTTTCGACGGTTCTCTTCTCCTGTTGACAATATAATATCCTTGGCCTTAACAAACATAAACAAAAACTGTCTTGGAAACCTCACATCACAACGGTTTGCTAGGTGGCTTCAAAAAAACTGTGAGCTTCTGGTTAGACGAGACCTTTTTCTCTTCTCATACTTCATCTTATCAAAGGGTCTCATCGCCTGTAAGGAGTACTGTCTCATCTTGGGGCTCGGTTTCACCCGCTTGACAGGTCAGTCAAAAACCAAAAGGCTTATAAACTGTCCTGTACTTTCAGTTCACTTGACCCTCTTTGCGGCGCCATGTTTGTACTTTATCTCTTTTCTATACCACAGAGGCAGGTACTCGAGGGAACTACCACTCCGTGTACCACACCTTTATCGACGCCTCGTACCAAAGGTGCGTTGTCGCCCACGATTTTGGTGGATATTGTCAATCCCGCTAGTTCGCTTCGGGGCTTCTTTCTTCCTGCACCCTCTGTTCTGTGGAATTCTCTCCATCTTCTGTGTTTCCTCTGAATTAATCTCACTCACTTAAAGCCTGGTCGTTATCTGCGAATTTTGCGTGAGCGGATAAACTTGTGTCAACACCCTCCCTGAATGGCTCTGCCGGAGTGTGTACAATAAAAAAAAAGAAAAAAAAAAAATGTAACACTCACTCTATACAATTTGAATATACTCTTCATCAGCCATGTGGGAACATATATTAAAATATATATAGTATGTATATAATATATATATTATATATATAATATATACCCATTATGCTATATTACATTATATAATATTAGATATATATATAGAGGAGAGAGAGGAGGAGAGAGAGCGTCGATATCTTTTAAATAAAAAAAGGAAGAATAAATAAAAAAACAGCAAAAAATCAAATCATATTAAATTTTCAATAATAATGCAAATATAAATATAATAATATGATAATAATAAAATAATAATAAAATTAAACTAATAATAATATAATGAATAATAATAATAATATATTAGGTTTTTCAAAGTAGTTTCCCATTTAAATACATTTCTTAAGGAAAACGATTTTGCCATATTTTTAACTGTTTCATCATATGTCGTACTTAGTAAAATATATTATTTCTAAAATAAGGAACTTTAATTGACTTAATTTGGAAAAAGAATGAATTTAAAGTGTAATTAAGTGCTTCTAATAACAATTTGAATTAGTAATATTCTAATAATTTATAATTTCAGAGAGCCAAAGTTTTGAACAAATTAAAGCTAACATAGCAAAACAAATTCGCTCAAATAGTTCTTCAGCGACAATCTATAATGAGCTACCTTTATATCACTCTACATTTTTGGCGCAATTTGATTGGTGGACATTATATAATACTACTGATAATTGCTCGCATGATCGAGCAATTCGAACAGATTAACTGCCATGTATAGTTAATTGATTAATCTCATTGTAATTGATCCGCTTTTTCAAGCGTTGATATATTATTATATTATATATATATATAGTATATATATATATATATATATATACTATACTATATATATATATATATATATATATATATATAATATATATATATTAGTTTTGCGGGTGGAAGTATATATATATATATATATATATATATTATATTATAATATATATATATATACATATATATAGTATATTATATTATATATTATATATTATAATATATATATATATATATATATATAATATATAATTATATATATATATTATATATATATATATATTATATATTATTAATATATATACTATATTAATATTATATAATATAAAAAATAATGAAATTTGAAAAAAGAATTGATTATGTATCTCATCTGGTCAGTTCATCGGCCGACTAATAGATGACTGACGCTCGCCACGATATATATATTAGCTATATATATATAGTAATATTAATATAATATATATAATACTAATATATATAATAAAGTATATTATATATATAATATATATATATTATATATATATAATATATATATATGTATATTATAATATATATATATATGAATATAGATATATATATATATATTAACATTATATATATATATAAATATAATATATATCATATATATTATATATAAATATATCTTTATATATATATAAATTATATAATATAATAATATTAGATATATATATTATATTATAAATATATATATATTATATAAATTATATATATTAGATATAATATACATATATATAATCTAATTATATATATATATATATTATATATTATACTATTATTATATATATATTTATATTATATTTAATATATGATACAAAATATATAATATATGTATATTTAATTAATATTATAGTATTATATATATATATAAAATTATATAATATATATAATAATAATATATTATATAATTATATATATATATTATATATATATATAATATATATAATATTATATAATATTATAATAATCATAAGACATTTCATTAATTATCTTTTATGACATGCATTTATTGTCTATTTCCCAATTGCCGAATTTCTTCTTCATTAAAAATATATATAAAAGGTTTGTTGGTAATGATAAATTACCTGAAATAAATCATAATTATATAATATATATATATAATAATATAATTATATAGAATATTATTATTACTATAATATTTATATATATATAATATAATGTATAAGATATAGTATATATATATATATTATAGATATTACTATTTAGTATTTATTATTATTATGATTATCTTAATATATAATATATATTATATATATATATATATATATATATAATATATAATATAAATTACTATAAATATAATATATATATATATATATATATTTTATTATATATATAAATACTTAGTGATACACGTATCTAATCCAGCAGAGTCATGATCATGGGCATTTTGTAGCGAAAAAGATTCCGGTTTCGAGGATTTGAATTTCTATGAGTGGACTACTGTCTAAGAATTTCTCCCCTCCCGATTAGGAATCTCGTGAGGTGGACTTTATTTTAAAATTGATATATAATCTGTGCACCAATGAACAACAAATACCATTAGGACGAAGGACTCCTTTTAACGATAATAATGTAATAATAATATAATAATAAATAATCATAATAATTAATAATAATAAAATATAATGAAATATAAATAATCATATTATAATAAATAATAATTAATAATGAATAATAATAATAATATAAAATATATAAGAATAATAATATATAATAATAAATAATCAATATAATAATTATTAATAATAATAACAAGAATATATAAATATTAAAGATTTGATTCTGTTAAGTTATGCATATTATATCTCCATCACTCGAATATTAAATTATGAATAGACTATAAATCTGAAACTATAACAAACTATCTTCATCAATTTCTTATCCTTAAGGGCAGGCCGGTAATGGTCCCAATTTTGTTAATTTTCAGACAATTTGGACTAAATAAAAAGCAAATTACAGCTTTTTCTGATCCCTAAAATGTCGATTCAGTTTATTTATTTTTCTTTTTCTATTGACTTGACTTGACTTGACTTGACTCGACTTGACTTGACTTGACTGACTTGACTTGACTTGACTTGTATTTTCATTTTTTTGAAAAAATTATGTTTCTGAAATTTAGGAGTTCCCGTCCTAAAATTTTTGTGGAAATGGCTTGAAACTTGAACTGTAAAAAGAATGTCAGAATTGCTGTTTTTGATATTTGATA
>JABUQX010098421.1:0-2500 GCA_015478945.1 Trachelipus rathkii
TATAGATATATATATAACTATATATGATAGTAGGTATATATATATATATATACTATAATTTTATATAAGTATATTCTTTAATATTCGCTGTAACAACAGATCAATTCCCGAATCTCTCTCTCCTTACTTTCTCTCGTCTCGTCTCTCTCATCTCGTCTCTCTCTCGTCTCTCTCATCCTTCTCTCTCTGCTTTTTCTTCCCCCTTCCCCTCGTCTCTCTCATCTCGTCTCTCTCTTCTTCTCTTCTGCTCTCTATCGTCCCCTCTAACGCCCGATAAATCATTTCATATTCATGGAGTCTCGATTTATATTTTTTTGAGATCATCTTCAGGAAATGTTTTTTTTTTTCCAAATATTAATTTCCATTTTTCATTGTGTGTCCAAGGTCTAAGAATAGTTCTATTATTCTGAGATGAGTGGCCGGGGTAATTAGGAGATGGAAGGTAAATTTTCAAATTAATTAGAACTTTCTTCAAACTTGCTGCATTTTAAAGAGGAAATTTTTTTTTTTGAAGAAAGATTGATAGACTCTTCCAAAGAAAAAATTCCAAGGACAGAAATAAATTAATGTAGTAACTGTTTCTTAGTATGAAAAAAAAAAAAAAACTGCCTGTACTACATGCACAGTATTTTAGACAAACTTATAAGGTAAACAGAAAAAAATAGTCTTTTTTGAAAAATAATTAAAATGTTACTCCTAAAAAAGAATCTTCTATAAATGAAAATGTTTTAAAAGAATTGTGGTGATAATGGGTTACTATACTATATCAGTTTAGATAAATAAAATATAATAATAATAATAAACATAATAAATAATATAATAAATAGATCTAAATTATAAAGTAATTCTACTCTTTTGTTTATTCCCAAAAAATAAGCTACATTTGACAAAGAATTCGCTACATTCTCTCATAATTTTCAATGGATTCGTTACATTCTAATAAAAATTCTCTTCTATCAGTAATAATTCACAATGAATACGCTACATTCGATAAAGTATCGCTACATTCATTAATAATTCACAAAGAATAAGCTATATTCAGCAAAGAATTCCAATTCACGTGTGCCATGTATTCAAATCGATAAAGCCATCAATATATCAATAAATAGATTTTCGAAATATCGATATTCGATAATAATCATTTATATGCAGTAAAATAAATAAACTCACCATTACTCACGGTTTGGAGGGTACTGAGGCGGATTCGTGTGCCATGTATTCAAATATTTGGAACACAAACATATTTCAAATATTGGTATATTGAATATCTGTATCGATGAAAGCCCCATTTTCACGCTCATACCAAAGTTAACTTTGTTCGTACTTCATATTTTATTAAAATACTTAATATTTCATTATATTTATACTTAATATTTTATTATATATTTTATTTAATTGAAGTTTGGTTGATTTATGTATCAAATAAGATATTCACAGATTTGTTTTGCTTTCTGTAATGCATTTATGTTAAAAATGTCTAAATAGTTTCTATATATAGTAGAAATAAGACTTGTGTACGTGGGACAATAAAATTACCTAATTAGCTAATTCTTATAAAAAAATATTTGCAAGTTTTCTGCATTTAAACTTAGTCATATTTAATTATTTAACTTTATAGTATATTGTGTAACCGACTGTTATTAATTGCTGCATTTTAAAAAGATGTTTGACAGTACTCTATAGGAGTTTGTGGTGTTGGTGTTGGTTTTGTGGGGTGTGAGGGTGTGATAGCCTCTAAAATTTCAAAATGATTTAAGCTGTTAGTAATAAAAATAAATATTAAAAAATGGACATATGACTTTAATCAATCGATAAAAACGAAACGATCTCAGAATCAAATAATATTTGGTCTTCAATTTTGGAATTTGTAAAACGAATTGATGCCAACAAGGAGGGAGGCAAAGACAATTAAAACCTTTTAATATTCTGATTTTTTTTAATAAAAAGAGCTGATCACCCTCGTTCAAAATAACGAATATATTTTCTTTCGGATAGCGTGTGAGTTGTTAGTGTCACTTGAGCATGAGCACCTAGATATACTGCTGTTTGAGCATGAGTTTCACCTGACTATAACTTGAGAACGAGCGTCCCGAGACCATCTCTTGCATGCTTGTTTAGCGTCTATAACAGAGCTCGTATGTGTCGCGACTTTCGCTTGAGCACAAGCATCCTACAACTACTGCTTGGGCGTTCCGAGAGTGATTCCAGCAATCCAGCATTAGGAACCCATATTTAGTAATGAGTGTCGAAGTAGGAGGCCATAAGTGGCTATTCTGATACCCAAAATACCCGTGGTGCATACAGCAACAGCAGTAGCATCAACAGCAACAACAACAACATCAATAACAATGGAACAAAGCAAAAAATTTAAAAATCACTTATATTACTTTTCAAAATTTCCATTGTAAATTAAAAAACAAGTAACGGCAAAAAGAAAAATAATAAAATTTAAATAAATAAAATAAATAATTAAATAAATAAACAAATAAATAAAAAAGTT
>JABUQX010098421.1:7500-10000 GCA_015478945.1 Trachelipus rathkii
ATATATATATATATATATATGCCGTAGCCAGGGGGATTGAGGGGATCTGAACCCCTCTCCCCGAAATTATTTAACCTATCAAAAAAAGAAAAATGTATGGTTTAAGTCTCTTAATTTTAATTTATAATAATAATAAAAATAATAAAAGAAATTTAAGAGCATATATTAATAAAAATTATTAAAACCCATTTATGGTTCGTGAAGATTTTTTTATTTTTTAGTAGCTTTGGAAAGCACAACAGGAGAATCTCTGGCGGAAGTAATATTGTGAGGGTTGAAATAAATGTTGACTTTGAGAGTGGACAGCAATATGATGGAGCACCAGCAATGAAGAAAAGTTATATAAGTGTTCAAGCTGTCGAAAATATCCAAATGGCGCTCATTAAATGTTCATTGCTGCTCATATTCATGTGGAGCAAAACAGCATTATAAACTTTATTACAACGGTGAAAACAACTTGGCACTGTTTTAGGCCATCAAGGCGGACAACTAGCTTAATAGAACAATAAATCTATTTTTTAGAGACAAAATGGAAAAGGTAGATGGAAAGTTACGAATTGGAGAAGTTTTTAAAGGAGGTTGAAGCTTTAGAGGAGCTCGAGATGGATCAAGATATTCAACCTTCTTCAAAACTCAAATCTTTTGAAATACGTAATCACGAACGAATAGTTTATGAATTTAATTATGATTTTGCTTTTATTTTCCTTCACTCTTCCATTGTGTACTACTTTATATTATATTATATTATATTATATTATATTATATTATATTATATTATATTATATTATATTATATTATATTATATTATATTATATTATATTATATTATATTATATTATATTATATTATATTATATTATATTATATTATATTATATTATATTATATTATATTATATTATATTATATTATATTGTATTATATATTATATTATATTATATTATATTATATTATATTTTATTATATTATATTATATTATATTATATTATATTATATTATATTATATTATATTATTTTATATTATATTATATTATATTATTTACCTCGTTAGTTACATATGCTACTTAATCATATTGAAAATGTGATGACTGCTTCGAAAAAAAAAAATTCGCCTAAACATTGATGAAAAATTTTGAAGCAATTTGGAAACTGCAACAGAAGTTATGCTTTCTGTTAATAAAGAAAAATGAAAATATAAAATGAAAAGAAATAAAACAATTGCAATTTCATTTCTTGATGATTTTTATAACCAGTTAATTAGCGAGTTAGTGAGTCATAGATCCATTCTTATCAATATTAGTAAAATAATTCCATTGATATCTATTAAAAATTTTATGAATTGTGTAAATAAATTTGATCTATAGAGCCACATTTGGTTTGTTAAGGATTTTAACATCTGTTTCACTCACTATATAAATTTGATCTAGAGAGACACATTTTGGTTTGCTACGGATTTTAACATTTGTTCCACTCACTAAATAAATTTGAACTAGAGAGCCACATTTGGTTTGTAAAGGATTTTAACATCTGTTTCACTCACGAAATAAATTTGATCTAGAGAGCCACATTTGGTTTGTTAAGGATTTTAACATCTGTTTCACTCACTATATAAATTTGATCTAGAGAGCCACATTTGGTTTTTAAAGGATTTTAACATCTGTTTCATTCCCTAAATAAATTTGATCTAGAGAGCCACATTTGGTTTGTAAAGGATTTTAACATATGTTTCACTGACTATATAAATTTAATCTAGAGAGCCACATTTGGTTTGTTAAGGATTTCAACATCTGTTTCACTCCCTAAATAAATTTGATCTAGAGAGCCACATTTGGTTTGTAAAGGATTTTAACATATGTTTCACTGACTATATAAATTTAATCTAGAGAGCCACATTTGGTTTGTTAAGGATTTCAACATCTGTTTCACTCATTATATAAATTTGATCTAGAGAGCCACATTTGGTTTGTTTAGGATTTCAACATCTGTTTCACTCATTATATAAATTTGATCTAGAGAGCCACATTTGGTTTGTTAAGGATTTCAACATCTGTTTCACTCACTAAATAAATTTGATCTAGAGAGCCACATTTGGTTTGTAAAGGATTTTAACATATGTTTCACTGACTATATAAATTTAATCTAAAGAGCCACATTTGGTTTGTTAAGGATTTCAACATCTGTTTCACTCACTAAATAAATTTGATCTAGAGAGCCACATTTGGTTTGTAAAGGATTTTAACATATGTTTCACTGACTATATAAATTTAATCTAGAGAGCCACATTTGGTTTGTTAAGGATTTCAACATCTGTTTCACTCATTATATAAATTTGATCTAGAGAGCCACATTTGGTTTGTTAAGGATTTCAACATCTGTTTCACTCACTAAATAAATTTGATCTAGAGAGCCACATTTGGTTTGTAAAGGATTTTAACATATGTTTCACTGACTATATAAATTTAATCTAGAGAGCCACATTTGGTTTGTTAAGGATTTCAACATCT
>JABUQX010098421.1:15000-51411 GCA_015478945.1 Trachelipus rathkii
TTATAATTCTATTACATTGCTAATTGTACTGATATTTCAACGACTACTACTACGACAGCTACTGCAAGTACTACTATATTAACTAACTGCTATATATTTTCAATAATCCTATAACCGAAATGACTATTTTTACTACTACTACTACTACTACTACTACTACTACTACTACTACTACTACTACTACTACTACTACTACTACTACTGCTACTACTACTACTAATAATACTAATAATAATAATAATAATAATAATAATAATAATAATAATAATAATAATAATAATAATAATAATAATAATAATAATAATAATAATAATAATAATAATAATAATAATAATAATAATAATAATAATAATAATAATAATAATAATAATAATAATAATAATAATAATAATAATAATAATAATAATAATAATAATAATAATAATAATAATAATAATGATTAATACTACCAATACACACACACATAATAATAATAATAATAATAATAATAATAATAATAATAATAATAATAATAATAATAATAATAATAATAATAATAATATTTTTCTAAAAATCATTGCAGCACAAGGCCATTTAAAAGTCGTATTAATTTACAAAGGTAAGTTAAAAAATTAGAATTACCTGCATATTAAATTTCAATTTAGATGTATATCTAAATGCAAAATTGTAAACAGGTATCTTGTTTGACATTTTTGTCTTCAAATACCTAAATGAATACATTAAAATCATCGAGTAAGCTACACTCATACCTAAAAAGTGGCTAATGTATCATACTAACAGAGTGGAAAACTTATAAATTTTACATTTAGATCAGTGGATGTATTGATATGTTTAGATCAGTGGTTACGATATATCAGTTTAGATCAGTGGATACAATGTATCTGTTTAGATCAGCGAATACAGTGTGTTTGTTTAGATCAATGGATACAATGTATGTTTAGATCAGTGGATACGATATATCTATTTAGATCAGTGGATACAATATATCTATTTAGATCAGTGGATACAATATATCTCCTTAGATTAGAGGATACAATGTATCTGTTTAGATCAGTGAATACAATATATCTCTTTAATCAGTGGAAACAATATATCTATTTAGATCAGTGGATACTATATATCTGTTAAGATCAATGTTTAAAATGTATTTGTTTAGATCATTGGATACAATGCATCTGTTTAGATCAGTGGGTACAACATATCTGTTTAGATCAGTGGCTATAATATATCTGTTTAGATCAGTGGATAAAATATATCTGTTTAGATCAGTGGATACAATGTATCTGTTTAGATCAGTGGATACAATGTATCTCTTTAGATTAATTTATACAATATCTCTTTAGATCAGTAGATACAATGTATCTGTTTAGATCAGTGGATACAATGTATCTGTTTAGATCAGTGGATACAATGTATCTGTTTAGATCAGTGGATACAATGTATCTGTTTAGAGCAGTGGATAAAATATATTTGATGAATAAATATAATAAATACAGCAGAATCACCGAACAACTACTACTCACTGCTAAATGTTGGCTTATATCTATTTAAATCAGTGGATAAAATGTATCTGTTTAGATCAGTCAATATAATGTGTCTGTTTAGATCAGTGGATACAATATATCTGTTTAGATCAGTGGATATAATATATCTCTTTAGATCAGTGGATACAATATATCTATTTAGATCAGTGGATACAATGTCTCTGTTTAGATCTGTGGATACAATGTATCTATTTGGATCAGTAGATACAATGTATCTGTTTAGATCAGTGGATACAATGTATCTATTTAGATTAATTTATACAATGTATGTTTAGATCAGTAGATACAATGTGTCTGTTTAGATCAGTGGATACAATGTATCTGTTTAGATCAGTGGATACAATGTATCTGTTAAGATCAGTGGATACACTGTATCTGTTTAGATCTGTGGATACAAATGTATCTGATGAATAAATATAATAAATACAGCAGAATCACCGAACAACTACTACTCACTGCTAAATGTTGGCTTATGTTTATGTATATCCTGACAGAGCGAGAAGCGTTGCAATATCATATTTACGTTAAAGATGGAAGGAAGTATTGTGGTTTATCTGACTTCACATTTTAAGGCGTTCTAGAATATGAATGTTGTTAATTGTGCTTACTTAATTTTTTGTGAATGACTGAATTCGAATGTGAATGTTCATACAATTTATCGAGGATACATATGAAGATACATTTAGTTTATTAGTTTTGTGGCATTTACGGATATAAATTGAATTTAACGTGGACGCAAATTCTTAACTGACACGTTGTGCGGATTTGATATTTTTCTGCAATGCAAATATTGTGACATTTTTCCCCTTTTCAATTGTTATCGGATTTTCCTCAATAATTTAACAATGGAAGATAAATATATGAAATTGCTTTAATTATATGGAATTTTTCTTATCACAGCAGAATTATTGTTTTAGTCATCTCGCATCATTCTTCAAACACACACACACACACACCTACACACTCACACACGCACACCTACACCTTCAAACGCACACACCTCTACACACATACACACACACACACACACACACACATATATATATATATATATTATATATATATATAATATATAATATTATATATATATATATACTATATATATATTATATATATATATAGTATATTTATACTTGTATATTCACAGAATATATGATATTTTGATATCTATATATATATATTATATATATATATTATAAATATATATATATATTATATAATACATATATATATATATTATATTATGTAATATATATATATATATAATATATATATATATATAATTATATATAGTATTATATATATATATTATATATATATATTATATATATATATATATGACTATATATACAGTATATGTAATATTTTTCCTTTAAAAAATATATTATTATCTGGTTATTAATGTATATTTATTTATATATATATATATACTATATAATATATATATATATATATATATATATATAGTATGGCTATTTTATATAGATGTTGACTCCCAGGAAACGAAGATCAATGAAATATCTAAAATAATTTATAATTATAATATTATTATTAATGATATATATATATGATTATATATATATATATATTATATATATAATATATTATATATATATATATATATATATATTATATATGTAGCAAGAACAGATAGCAGCGGCTCCAACTGGAAATTCCGGGCTTTAGCTCACCCCACATACCCAAAAAAAAAAAAAATAAAATGTTATAAATAAGAATAATAAATATAGACACGAAATAATAACAGTAATAAAAGGGACACAACTGTTAACTAATAACTTGTACAATATATACATAGGATGAAAATAGTGTACAATCTATATTTAGTATGTTATCTAACAATAGCATGCTAAAGGCGTATACATTTTTTGTTTTGTCATTTTTTTTGGCAACAAAATATGTAAGAAAATTTTAATTAGGGTACTGAGACTAGATGTTATTCTTGTTATTATTATAATGGCAAATAACATCTAATCAATTTTTTTCCATTTTTTATCTTTTCCTTTTTCTTATGTATTTTTTAGCGCTGATTTCATTAATGATTTTTTTCTATCAACGATAGTTTCGGAAATAATGCAATATTTGTATTTAGCCTTTATTGGTTAGTTGGCATGCAAATATGCCTAGGTATACAATTTTATATTAAGTAAGTTTTTTTATTAATGAAATAAAGGTCAAATAAAAAAAATAATTGAGAATTTATTGGATTATATTAAAAAAAAAATACAGGAAAAAAAAAACAATCACATGCAGACGATACAATTGCTAAAATATTTAATATTTCCAAATTTAAAAGTGCTTTGAGGATCTAGTTCTTCTCTTGTGAATAGTTTGGTCATTTTTAATTAAAGACCACATATAGTCACCAATCAAAGCACTATACTAACGTCCATGATTTCATCTTTCGAATTTTTGAATATTCTGATGAAATCGTTCACCATGCTTCTCACTGGCATCCTCTTAATTCTCCCGAAAAAAGTCGAAATGTGAATGCATAAAATGTAACTTTAATGACTTGCAGCATCCCATATTTTTATAACATTCAATGAATCTTTCTACCAGCTGCACGTAATTGGCATCTTTATGGTTTCCTAGAATTACTTGAACCACATTACGGAATACAAACCAAAACATCTCTTTCAACTCTGCTCATCTTTTCTTCCAACTTCAAAGACTTTTGCTTAGTGCCAATTTGCGGTCCGGTAAATGTACCGCCTTTGACTTTGGCATCTATGATTTTAGAAAACAAGTCCGGTTTCTCAAAAAGTTTCTCCTCCGAAATCTAAAGCCTTTACAAATTGCTTGGCTAATCCTAACCTAATTTAATGTGGAGAGAAGGTAACAAAACTTTTTCAGGCTGGATAAGGGGCTGTCTAATTACACTGAATGAACCTAGCTCTAGTTCCTCCCGTATAGGCCACTGAAGTTTGTTATAATGATAAGCATTTGCTCTACTGTCCTATAAGCAAAGGAAACGAGAATATTTAGTGAATCCTCCTTACAAACCTAATAAAAATCCTAGAATTTTGAAATCTCCACACAAACCCCATTGAAATTCAGCATAGTTAATCTCCATAAATAACTTTTTAATATTTTCATAATCCTTTTTCATTTGTACTGAGTGTGCAATGGAAATAGATTGATTTCCATTATGTAGTAATACAGCTTTTAAGCTTTGTGTTGAACTCTCTAAGAACAAACGCTATTCAACAGGGTTATGATGTTCCATCCCTAGCTGTAAAAAAATCTTCCACATTTTTCAGTAACATAAGTCCAGGTTCATATCAAATTAAATTGAAAATTTAGCATGTCTATTCCAGTAAACAGTACCCCTACAATCTATTCCGAGCAAATTACACTCCTTTAGTCTTGATATGTGAAGTTCTGCTCCTGACTTAGTATGTCCTAAATCCCTGACTAGATCATCAAGTTCTCTTTGATTTGGAAAGTGAGGAAATGAGCCTTCATTAACCACGAATTATGCACCCATTTGATCAGACGAATTACTTTCCAAGGAACAATCCATTATAAGGATCATGTCATCTTCCTGAAAAAAGAAGACAATACTTTTGTAAGAACTTTAACAAGTCATGATTCCTAAGATAATATTTTTTGGAAAAAAGCCTTTTTATCTTCCATCATGAATGAGTACCGGTTGTTGTAGAGGAGTTGTAGGTCTTAGGATAAATTGGTGAGAAATTTTTTCTCATCTCTCTGGGTAAGTTCCTACTTTCTGTCTGCATCATTTGAGTAAGTTAATTCTTTTTTATTTAATTAATATTAAATAATTTTGTTGATAAAATAAATTTCGCCAGAAATTATATATTATATAATATACTATATAATATATATATATAATATATATAAGTATAGTATTATATATATTTATATATATATATATAAATATATATATTATATATATATATATAGAATTAAATAATATATATATTATATATATATATTTAGTTATATTAATATATAATATGTATATATATATATATATATATAGTATATATATATATATATATATATATATATAAATATATTGTATATATATATAATATATATAGATAATATATATATAGTTATTATAATATATATATATATTTAAAAAAAATATATATATATATATATATATATATATATATATATATATATATATATATATGATATAAATTATATATATATATATGCTGTGGCTGTGACACCTGAGAATACTGAGGAGTATATATCAATAAAAATTAAATAATAAATAAATTTTCGCAAGCGTTAGATTATTATATATAACTCATAAATAGAATTTAATTTTAATATGGTTGCATGGCACTTGAATAATAATTTATTATTATTTTGAGTGTGATGAGGGGGTGGGTATCAGGTTTTAACGTGTATTATAATTTTGGTTAAAATATTTTTTTACATTGTAATAAAAAATAAAATCTATAAATTTAATTTATCTAACATATTAAACATATATATTTTCAAATAGTTATTATCACAATATATATATGAACAAGTAATATCCATAGATAAAACTCAAGAATTCTATATAATAATTATATATAATAATTTATTTTTATAGCTTCTCAAGAAATCCAAATTCAATACTTTGCAATATAGAAGCATCTATAATGGTAAACAACAAATAATTTTAATTTACATTTTAATTTTCTATATGTATAAATTTATATCTGAATACTGTTAATAATTTTATTACGTTGTTTTATATGCAGTTATTATATATATATATAATTTAACATTTTTAATAATTTGTAGTATTAAGTTGTCTTCTTTTTTTTTAAGTATAAATATATATATATTAATATATATTAATATATATATTAATATATAATAATATATTTTAATATATATATATTATATATGATATATAATATATATATATATATTCTATATATATTTTAATATATATATATATTAATATATATATTAATATTATATATATAATATTTATATATTACTATAATTTATATATATTAAATATTATATATATAAATATATTATTAATATAGGCGAAGTTAGAGGGTAATCCTTAATCAGATATCGATTATATTTTCATCACGGTATATAATACTAGTATAATTTAATCGGATGTGTCTACAACGCGAGATCGATGGGAATTACGACGCGTGCAAATTATATATGTGTATAAAAACAATAGTTTATATTGATTAGCCTCAATTGATTGATTAAAATCGGGGTATATAACCATAATATTTACAACTACTATCACTCATCCGATTAAAATTCTAGCCCGACTTACACCAAATAAATCAAATCACTGCAAAAAAAAAAACTTGATTGGCGAAGATTTAGAAGTGGTAGAGCGTAATTAATAACGTGAATGCTTTTTCTGCCATTCATACATACCAGCAGAAATTGGATGTATCCAGTTCATTCCCATGAACATTGCTTTATCAGAAAGGATATTATATTATTTTTTTTTGGGGGCAATGGGATTAATTCAGATTTTCTTGGTATTGAAAGAGTCCTTTGATAACAGCATACATACCTACTCACACACGCTACATATACATATCATAGTGGCCTTAGTATCAGGTAGATATATATAGCCATACAGAAGTCGCAATTAGGCATATGCCTGAGTATCTAGAACTATGAGTCCGGATATCCTATGGATAGTAAAATTTAACCTAGAGAATATTATCCTCTTACCTAAGAATATTAATAGTGAGTGAGCTATAGTATTACTTGAGGTGTTTAAATACTATTTATTTACATAGAAAAAAATGATTTATATTATATAGGAACGATGAATTCGAAAAGACAACAAGCCACATAAACATCAATGATTTTGTATCTTTCGTTGGTGAGAAATATCTCTCATACAGTGACAAGCTTAGGAAAATTGGATATTGCTCTAGTGAGTAAATAAGAGGCGAGATACATTATACTCTCTCGAGAGAAAATTAATCCTGATTTGTACTTACAACGACGAGTATCTTATATTGACTTGTTCATTAATTTGTTTATTAATCATTAACAGATATATAACGTAATATAAATATATATATCATAAAAATACAATTACTTATAATATATTTATTTTACTATAACAAACGTAAGTTTAGCGTTTGTTCGTAAACGTAAATTATGAACGAATTATTTTACATAAGACATTGAAAATTGTTTATTCACACCAATTTATTATTTATTATATTATTATTATAAAGTTTTATTTATGGTTATAAATTATATATATATATATTAATTTTTATTATTTTTTGATTTTTTCATATTTTTTTTAAGTAAACCACGAATACCACAGAGGTATATAAATGCACAACTAAGTTATTGTTCCATTATATCATAGCCAGTGAATTAACATTGACATGGTACAGATCCGTACTCGTCTACAAATCGAGCTTGCGTGATTAGAGAGTGAGTCATTTCGTAGTTGTTAATCTCGGCATACCGCTATCCGCGCATTATTGAAAAGGCAAGAGAGAGTATAGAGAGATAGAAGCCTACTGTCCATGGGTGAATGATACTTAATAAATTCAATACGATACTCAACCTGCTGCTTTAATTATATAACCACTAGGCTATTATAAGAATAGTAAGTGTATTATTTGTTAATATAATACTATACTCCCTATTTATATACCTCACTGAGTTTCAAAATTTATAAAATCACTAGCTAGAATATTATTTTTAGAGTTCCTATTTTTCTTAGTAATAATTTAATTTAATTCCTATTTAATTTAATTCATTATTATATTAATTATTATTAATAAATTAATTATTTATTATTATTAGTTAATTTTATTCCATTACCTATTGTAGTATATTATTATTATTTTAATTAATTTAAGTATATAATAATATTAATTTAATTATTATTATTTTTTACTTTTAATTTATTTACATTTAACTTATTTAGCTATTTAGTTACGATATCACTCACATCCTCGTTAATGAATAATTTATAATATTTAATTGTTTATATTTACTATTATAAGTGTAAATTATGGGTTCAATACAATGGCGAATGTCCTGAATTCTTATTTTATATTGTGTCTTTATATTTTTATTTTATCGTACCTCGAGAGCAATTCGACAGAACATTGACGCTATCTTGCTAATCTCGAGAGAAGACGAATATGGTGAGCTATGTCTGTTTTAGTAAATCATCGGGAATATATTCTATTTTTAATACCTAATTAAATATTTACTAAGATTATCTTTCTAGACTAATAATCGTATTAATCTTAAAGTATATAGGATATAACGTCGGGACTGATATTACCCGGAATATCTAAAGTTTCTGAGCCTATTTATCTTGAGGTACAGTTTATGTGGAACTACCAATAAAAAATTGAAAGGAATTGGCGATTTTATATAGACTAAGTTAAAATAATATTTGATTAAATAAAATAGTTGTCGTAGAAATATGACAATTATAGACAGAGGAAATGCCTAATATCATTTCTCACTCATTATTATATAATATTCCACGCTATTACCTGTCATATAAGAGTGAAACTATTAATATATTAAACCTACTATTAGAATTTATATTATTTTTTAGGTGAGATTCTGACATAAATAATGTCTTTTTTTTATCGTAATTTTATTAAAAATTTTCAATGTATTGCTTTTAGGGAATACTCTTGTCAATGCATGGATAATTTATAATGATATACATAAAAATATTCAAAGTTTAGGTAATTACAAATATTGTGAGAGATAATATAATTTCATTTAAGTATGCCATTTTATAGGTTTTATATATATTATAAAATATATATATATTATATATATATTATATATTTATTATTATATTAATGTTTATTTATATATTAATAATAACATGTTTTAATTTTATTCTTTTTAAATAATATAAATTTCTATATCTATTTTATAATTAAAAAAATATATAATTATATATTAATATATATTATATTAATATATATATAATATATATATATATATATATATATATATATATAATTATATATATATTAATATATATATATATATATAAGTAATATATATATATTATATTAATAATATTTATATATATAATATTTATAATATATATATATATTATTTATATTGAAACTACTAATATAATGAGTTTTCCTGGAGTACGACTATATATAATATATGGATAGTATAAATGTTTTTTAAAACTTATTATTATTTTATCTAGCTAAATTTAATTTTTCTTCAATACGCTATACTTCTATTTTATTTTTAATTTTTCAGGTAAGAATTCAATACGAAATTATGAAAAATATATTAAAAATTTATATATAATATAAATAAACAAATAACGTTCCATATATATTTTATGTTCCCAAAACTAATAATGGAAATAAAATGAGGTTTTAGTGCTAATACGTGAAGAGTTCTAGGTAACGTTAAAAATAATGTTTGTGTGGTAATACGTGTTACAGCATCAGTTAAATTATTTTTTTTCATATTATAGAATTACTAGCTAATTTACTTCAATTAAATGTAATTACTGACTAAGAGTGAGACTAGTTACCGAACCTAACCTATATGGGTCGACGGTGGCAGTAAACTCAACCCCTAACTATATGGATCGCACGAATGCATGATATATAAATTTTGTAACCTAAACACTTACTAATACGGATCTACTTGCTACGTAATACAGATTCTACTTATTGAGTTTTCCGGAGTAAGATTTTATTGCATCCTACTAGAAAATTAATCTATCACCGGAGATCAGTTCGCACTCTGGCCTCGAGCGTGCCCTAAAACGTCTGAATGCGTAAAAATAGTACGAAATATAATAGTTAATAGTAAATTATTATTTATTATCTATTCAGCAAGCATAATTATGTTAACAACTTTTGTACTAAAACTGCAGGTACCATACATACTACTAATTTCTCACCTTCACCTCACATCTTACTCTGTTCCATCGTCTCCTCCTCTTCTTTCTCATATCCTATAATAGAGGAGCAAGGACCCATAAGTAATTCCACGATCCTCGGAGAGTTCTGGGAACGAATTTGAGTGGAGAGAGACACCTAAAAATTGGGGAATGTAGAAGAAGAGTAAAGATATACACTCACATCGAATAGCGTACGCTGAAAACCACTTCATACAAGGAATTTAATAATAGATATAATCACTATCTATAGGAATGGTGATTATTATAAACTAATTGCTATATATATATATACTCGAGAAATGGAGTTCATTAGATAGTATGCTCTATAGGTGATTAAATGAAGTTTGGTCCTCATAATAAGATAAAGAAAATATTGAGTATTGATGAAATATGAAAATGGACAGAGCGAAAGTTCACCTTCCTGGGGTTTTATATAATATATAATAATATATATATATATCATATATCTATATATATATATAATATATCTACTTTTATAATTTATATATGTATTTATGTAATTATATTTTTTTCATATATTGTTAACAATAAATTAAAAAGGGTAATTAAAATAAATTTATATATAAGAAAATTTATAAAAAATTAAATAATTAAAGAACTTTTGTTACGCAAAGGGTTTATAATTCATTGCTTAACAAAATGCTTGCAGGTTATAATGAAGAGTAAATAAATATTTAATGAGACAAGTTTTGAATAAATAATGTTTTTCATTGAAATTTCGGTTCTTATTGATTTTTTTTCATATATTTATTAGATTCATGATGTATACATTATAAATAACTTATACATATATATAGACATGGTAAAAAAGAATAAAGAATGTGGTCCTCTATAACTAACTTATATACTGCCGAGAGGACTAAAAACAGTAACTCTATATGGAGAGTTCGGTACGTTCAGGAGAAAACACACGATGTGATGAGGGTATATGAAGCAAGGAACTATTTATGGCATAACCGGAGTAGGATGAGTTGAGGACTGAGAGCAAGGCAAGTAGGGAGCTTGTTATACTTAGAATACGCGCATACTAAGGCATG
The DNA here is from genome assembly GCA_015478945.1 of Trachelipus rathkii. Taxonomy (NCBI): domain Eukaryota; kingdom Metazoa; phylum Arthropoda; class Malacostraca; order Isopoda; family Trachelipodidae; genus Trachelipus; species Trachelipus rathkii. The sequence goes on from JABUQX010098421.1 coordinate 26,529, forward strand.
GACAATCTAACCAAGTGCTCGAGAAACATTGTGAATTTATCTGTTTAGGGGGATAATCTGTGGTCTAAGATAAGTCGGAGCTTAGGATTAGAAGTGCTTTCTCATGAAATCATGATTCACAGAGAGTGTGCACTGTGTAGTGGATATGTGGTAGGTACCAGCGTAAATAACTGTAATAACATTTGGGTTAGTACTACGATGCTGGAGAAAAGAGAAGTTGTACATAGTTGCTTAATGTTATATGATCGATGGTGTTATCGAGGTTGCAAGAAGTGTTATGAGTAAATTATTGTTTATAGAGGATAATATGGAGTTATGAAGTTACAGCTGTTGAGAGTAGGTTAATTCGGGTTCATGATGAGAAAAAGTTTGATAGAATAATATGGTTAACATGTTGTCTGGGCTAGATATACATTTTAATAACTATATTATATGAAAAAAATATATACGGAGAGGATTCATAGAGTATATCGAACACGAATGGAGTGAATCAGGAGTAGCTGATAGATGCTATAGATTGAATGGATTTTGAGAAAGTATTATGAGAACTAAAGCGTTTATTAGGAGATGAGGTAAATATATGATTATTCTCAAGGTATTGGAGGAGAGCAATAAAATAGTATACTTTATATATAGTGTTAAAGGGTAGATGAGGGTGACTGTATATAATTATATAATGAGGGAATATTACTGAGTGTTGATAGTAAGATATAATGGACTGTGCATAGTTCGGCGCTCCAGGGTAGGATATGAGCTGACATGATCAAATCGCCTTGGAGGATACCGCTCTCTTAATATATAACATACCAGGTACTCGTGATCGCACTCCAATGCAGTATGGTACTTACGATTATTTATACGGCACTTCAATTACCTCCGCACATGGGAGAGACATGGGTCATTCAAGGTATACATATAATTATAATGTAGTGTTAGGATGAAAGTAATATTAATACAATATACTGACTATTATATAGGTATTTTATTTGATTGAATTTATATTACCGTACTCAATATATGACACTTAATTGTTATTGACCTTTCAAATGTTTATATCATTATGTAGTTTTATTTGCTGTGTGTATCTAGACATGTGCATAAATTTATGTAATATATATAACTAAGTATAACTATAATTACTAATTTCTAAATATCTACCCACCAGTTTTTCAAATCTGTTAGTGGTAGCTGGAGTTTTAGGGTCTCCATTTAACTGTCATTAATTTATATACCCTATATACTATATAAGATTTAAATGCTCAATATGCATGTCTATTCGAGTATATTCCCTGAGTTAGGTATCATATATGTTTTGAGCTAAATACTACTATATACCTCAGCTTATATACTCACGAAGCAAGGTTACAATATATATATATATAGATCTTTACACTATAATATTAATATATATATATAATATATATTATATATCATATAATATATTAATTAATATATTAATATTTAATAATATTAATATATATTATATATATAATATATATTAATATATATATTATTAATATATTATAATTAATATATTATATATATATATATATTAATATATATATAATATATATATGATATTAATAATATATATTAATATATTATATTATATATATATATTATATATTAATATGTATATATAATATATATATATATATATATATAATTATATAATTATATATATATATATTATCCTATATTATATATATGTAGTATAATATATATATTATATAATAGTATTATATAGTTATAACAATATAGTATGTTATTATGTTAATTATTTTATTATTTCTAATAATATTTGATTAAGTAATTTAATACTAACAATATTAAAGTATAAAAAATCGTATAGATTAAAGTAAAGATACGAAATTTTAAAAATATATTTACCTCTTAAATATAATAGTTTATAAATAATTAAATGTAAGCAATTAACGATCCAATCTATATAATTGCATGATAAATGATAGAAATATTTATAAGAAGCTAAAACGTGAAAGAATATAAGGTAGGGGAAAAAATAATGTTTCGGAAGGAAATAATTGATTATTTATTATATTGATTTATTTTATTTTTTCCTATATATTGATTCTGTTTATACTTTATTGTTAAATACACTTTATAATAAATCTAGGCTTTTGTTGTTGTGCTGAAAACCTATTTCAATATAATCATTATCAACGATGGCATTTTATTCCGTTGTTGTAGCGATAGACGTTCCATCTGCGTAACGTTCTGTACAATTTAAATATATTTTAAGGTTCATAGCAGAAAATTATGGAGATTTAATTGCATATATTTCAAGTAAAAATATTACGGAGTCTTCTTGTTCTAACCCGTTAATTGAGCCAATTTAATCATACGTATAATAAAGTACGACTATTATTAAATATAATTATATACCTATATTTTTATTTTTTATAATTATTAATTATTAAAATATATAAAATATCAAGTAACATAATATTATATTCTTACATGTTATTTACCAACATTGAAAATTTATTGTTTAGTTAATGCATATTATAAATAACATAATATTAATAATTAGAAAAAAAATAATAATAATCTATTAGAATATTATTATATTAAATCAATATATAATATATATTATTATATATTTTATATAATTAATTATATAAATATATTTTATTAATTATATATATATATATATATATATATATATATATTAATATATATATTATATAATATTATATTATATATATATATATATATATATAATTAATATATATATATATATTTTTAATCTATATATATATATATAATATAATATTATTTATATATATATATATATATATATATATATATATTTATTAATAATATTATTATATATATATATATATATATATATATATATTATATATATATATAATAATATAATATATATATATATATATTTATTATATATTTGATATATATATATATTTCCAATTTAATACATATTTGATCCCGGTAGAGTTTTGAAACCAAGTTTTAGTTATTCGTAGTACCATAACATTTTACATAACATTAATATACTTTATTAATTGTATATTTCTACTAGAAAAACACCGGCCATATAGGACTACTATTATATATATATATATAGAGCCGCAGAAGAGGAGCAGCTTAGAGGAGGAGCATAGAGCAATGAGGGAGGAGAGAGAAGAGATCACGAGAGGTTAGGTTAGGTTTCGCTTAGGGGGCCCCGCAAAGCCAGAGCCGCCACTGTATTCTGGTGTTTCGTCAAAAAGTGCGTCACGTGACTGAAGGATTATTGATGAAGAACAAGGTGCGTTAATTATTTGTGGGGTTAGGTATGAAAGCGTAAAGGTGTGTCTAAGCTTTGCTATATTTAATATTTGTGATAACAAAATCTACATGAACCCTGAGAGATATGAGGTATGTCATGATTGAGAAATATATTTGAGAGTATTTCTTTATCGTTTGTCTCTAGAAATATGGATTGCTAAACTAAGACTGGTAAATAGGATCGCTATCACCATGAGTAAATATAAAAAGAAGCTAAAAATTATTGTTAAACTTAACTCACTGTAGACTTGTGGTGGGAGGGTTAACAACGTTCTGAATGGCCAAATTCGTAATTGATTAGTTATATCTTAACTTGTATTGGCCACGTATATACGAGTTTACACAGCGATCCGTTGGTTAATTGAATAATTAGGTCGTCGAAAGTGATTTGGGTTTCGCAATATTTTATTATCTGACGAGGCGAGTTACACTATGGGTAATATAGCCATGTTTTATTATGATTGTTCCTCTCTCTTGAGCGCGATATTTTTTTTCATCTGTGATATATTGGTTGATGTAGAGGAGTCTTATAAATTTTTAGGAAAAATACTATTATAGCTTGTTTTTCACTAACTTCAGACAAAATCTTTGAAAAGACTAATTAAAGAAGAAGTATCTGAAAGCAAAGTTGGTAAATAGAGAGAAGGTACAGATCTCAAGGGAACCGATCACATAGTGTCACCACTACTACTTATACACTTCAGAGAAAACGATCATATTTTCATCAAGCCGTTTTTATGTATATAACTTCATCACTAGTCTGTGTGATGATTGAATTTTCTTGGGAGTAGTTTCTGTTGAGAGGTGTAAGTTGGCATTATATGAAGGTTGAGGGGTCTTTTAAGATCGATTTATAAATAGGAGAGGGTGGTTGTAATACGCTATATATCTTCGTATGATAACGATTGGGGAGGTAAGGATTAATCTGAATGTGGAGGACGAGTACAGGGATACGCTAGCTGGTGTTTATTATAGTTCAAGTTTTAGCCACTGAATCTCTGATGTATCTTCATTTTTCTCCAGCTTATCCTCCATTCAATATTGTTTAGCTTTAAGAGAATTTTTTATTTTTTATGTGTGATATCTTCGAGTGTGGAAAAGTCGTGGTATTGAATATATAATTCGTGCAACAAGATGAATCTAGGTTAAGGATAGAGTGTTGACTAGTAAAGTTGAGACATTACTAAAACAGGAGCTGAGCATATGGATGCATCCTAAATAGAATATATTTCTCCCGCGATTTGTACGGAGATATCGGGCAGAATCTGCTATGCGAGGACAATATTGCGGGAGGAGCGTGAATGTTCACCCCACTGCACGCGTCGCCACCACGGAGTGCTCTCGATTGAGACCAGTGTTTAATGGATCTACGTAATGGCGCGCCATGCGGATTCGAACTATAGTATTCGTCTCATATGAGTGATCTCTAAAGCGCCTTATATAGCTGTAAGGTTATGTACCTCAACAATATAGAGTGATACTATGAGAGTTGTTCGAGACGTAGATTAGGAATAGATGTGAAGCAGGGTCTTATAATTTATTGTAATGAGGGAATGAAGGTTTTCAGAGCGCGCGTGTGTCGATGAGAGATGGCATGAGAGATCAAGGGGTATCTATATTGGGAGCGCAATACACAACCTGGTAGAGGTACGCTGACTCGAGGGGAGAGTCTTGTCGTCCGGCTCTCACTTCCGTCGGACAGATGGCGAGGATTGGAGTAAGCCTCCTAGTTATAGTGGTTGGAAAACGGATAGTATATAACAGGAGAAAGTAGCTAGAATAATTGATGTTGTTGCGATGACAGAACGAGTAGTAAAGGTAGCCAACGAGAAGAAAAGAAATAAGAATATGAGTTATGATACAGACACCCTCCTTGGAAGAACTTTTGGCAGGCCAGATATATCCAGATGATTTTAATTTGGCTCGCATGTATTACTCGTAGAGGAGTGATAAAGGTTGTTTAAGCGCGTTTGCATACATGAGTGAGCGATGTATGTCTTGAGTGCTTTAAGAAACGGTCGAGTATGTTTGTAGTATTCCTACACCTGCGCCAATAAGTGATTAATAACCCCACATCTGAGGAGATCCGATATATACAGATGACATATAGTGAGAGTCCTTACGTACGAGGTCCAGTGAAGCTCTAATTTAGTGGATTTATATCTATGGATTGAGCGATACTAGTTATATAGTTATTCTTACTATCATAATATGATTATAAAGGAGTAATGAGGCTAAGTACTTAGAGCTTTTATTATTAAGAGACTTTCTGTCTAATTGATTATCTTCAGTTACTAACTTTTCTGTATTTCCGAATATGCACATGGTGCGTACACTATCATTTATTACTTATATACAGTTCATATTTGGAGTAGAGTGATGACGGATAATTTGTTATATTATATATAATCTATTAATATTAATATTATATATATATATATATATATATATTAATATATATATATAATTATATAATAATATATATAATATAATATATATATATAATATATATAATATTATATTATATATTATATATAATCATAATATATATATATATATATATATATATGTATATAATATATATATATACTTATATTAATTATATAATTTATATATAATATATTAATTTTATATATATATATTATATATTATATATAATTATCTATAATATATTATATATTATATTAATATAATATATTAATTAAATTATATTATATTTATTAATAACATGACAGAATGTAGTATTGTGTTTAGTAACAAATGTGAGTGTCTACAGTTAGATTATAAACAAAATATATTAATTTTAAATTAGATATTTATTTAAATTAAATTAGTAGAATATTTAACTTTTATTGAATATCTTTTTATGTTAAAATTTTTAACTTTATAAGAAACAGTATTTTGTAAGCAGTTTTAATAGGAATACATACTTATGATTAATGTAAGGAACATAAATATGTTTCATTCCAGTAATAGGACCCGAAATGCGTCATGTGTATATAATTCTTTAGAGTTAACTTATTAATTATAATTAGTAAGTATGACTATGCAATTATAAATATCATTCCTATCTGCCGTACTAAGATTAAAATCATGCTACATGTAATTGACCACAGACTATAAAAATGTAGGAGAGAGGACAGAGAATTTATAAAATAAAATAATTAAAAAATATAAATATATATTATTAATATAATATATATATTATAAATATAAATAATAAGTCACAATATATTATATTATCTGATACAGAAACACAGGGCAATAATCATGAATATGTATCTATGAAAGACCTTGAAAAGCTACAGCAGTCTCGGGGGGTCCTCGGAGAAAAAATGATTAGCCCCCAATGTCTGATACTATTTAAAAATATAATTTGAGGATCAGAAATATTATTTATTTTATTTATACTTTTATATATGGCCTTCTTTTAGGAGATTCGAGCCGACGGAGGGACAGAGTAGGGGACGAAAGAAGTCCCTCCCGTCGTCCCGGTAGGCCGAGAAACCCCGACTTACTCTACTCTTATGCGTTACTTTAGTTTATTATACTGCACGTGGTAATATATTCTTTATAGTGAAAGAAAAAAATATATTCAACATTTGGCTACTCAAAATTAAAAAGTCTCGATAAAAATTACAACAAATCAAAAGGATACAAATAACTGTAAATTATTAAAATATTAATCTCAAAATTATTTAAACACTTATTAAAGGAAGTATCTATAAAAGCGTTATTTTATTATTTTAATATATTTTTGTCTAATTTTATTTATAATTATTTACAGCATTCGCCGCACTGCTGCGTTGCGCGTCTATACGATTTTGTTTCGTCTTTTTGGGAGGTTTTGCACATGTTATATCGCAACACTATTCGACGACGACAGATGTAGATTTGAACTCTTGCCCTAATCGTGGATCAATAGGGTATGGTGTCAGTTCTCAATTAAGGTACACGGAGGTTAGTGTAGTATTAATTTAAAAAATTTTGTTAAAATAAATAATAATAATGACTAACTTATTTATATAATAAATTTAAAATATTATTATATAATAAAAACTCTTACTTACTAGAGAGTCGGTAGCATCAATATTTTATGCATCTACCGAAATATGAGGAATGTTCAGAGATTTATATTACAATAACAAAGACTTAATGATTAATTTCTATTTATAATATTAGTGAACTACTTAACGCCTGCTGTGTAGAGATTGCGCTCAGACATGATTGTGAAAGTTGCGTGTGTGTTTTCCAAACACTTAAGATGATGAGAATGAGCCGTAAAGTGACAGGAGTCACATTAAGTGTATATAGAGACTCCTAAGGAGAATTTTTTTACCCTTGTATCACACTCTATAAATATATTAGAAAAAGTTTAAGATTAGCAAAATTGGTACGTATACACACTTTCTCTAATTATAAAAGATATTTAGGTCTCAAAATACACTCTTCACTCGAGTCTTCTTTTGTATTTGGAGTCAAAATATTATATTTGTTAATACCACCTCACTATTTTATTTATTCAAGAGAATCCAATTAGTATAATGTGGCACACTCCCCACTATATGATAAGTCATTTTTATCTACTGGATTTACGAAAACTATTTGTCATATAAAGAGCTGGAGTATAGGTCTGTTCTATTGTCACCTCTGGTGTATTCATAAGATAAGGTTTTTTTTATAATAATTAATACTCACTTTTTTAAATTAAGGAAAAAAACAAAGCTGCTACCTGCTATTGGACGTTGTTACATCAGAGAGCAATGGTTTATTACCTCATTAATTAATATTTATATATCCCACATACTTATCAAATAGTTTCACTTACACACTTTTATTCATAATAATAAGTGTGGCATTCTCAATAAGATGGATTTTCTGTATGAAATATCGAATAAAGTCTATTAGGCTTACCAGACATAGATACGTATAAATATATCTTTACTAGAGCATTAAATATACATAGACCTCACCTTTCCACCAATAATGTATGGACTAACAGAAGTTGCATTCCATAGATTTCAATTAGAAAGTAGATAACCCCGATCATTACATTTAAGGGTTTCCTATTTGACCATTAAAGTTTTCTTTCGAGAAAAAATACTCAACTTTCTGCTGAGACAATTTATCACAATTAAATGCTCCTCGAGACATGTTAAAGAGTATCTATACATTTTGTATTTATTATCTTGTACATATAATTTTGGAGAAGATTGACATGATAGAGAGGTTGTATTTTAGGTGTACTATATGAAGGTCGCTCATTTAAAAATGCAGTAGTGTCATTGTATATAATAAAATAACCGCTTTCTAGATAAGAGTGAATTTATGGTTGTGAGTGAAAGACAAGTCCTCGGTGCGAAGGAAATATTTATTCAGTTGGATACTGATAGAGTTAGTAGTCAATCCCTCGTGAACACTCGCTAAAGTGTCTGAGTTTAACAAGTAGTTGACTACCATAATGTCAGACTTGGGAGTTTAGTATTCAATTTGTTCAGATAGAAAAAGGGAAATCGACCTCGATACACTCGTAAGACGTGTAGTTTTATACAGTAATGTATTATTGTGATGATCATGGTAGGAAAGGCTTATCTCTTCGAATGTGATAAGGGTCTAATTTAATTCGATCGCGTTTCAGATGACCTTTCAACTTAGTAACATTTAAAGTAAATTCAATATATAAGAACTAATTGTTTGTGAGGTTTACATAGCTGCTTGATAACAAGATAAAATTTATCAGGCCAGTTACAGTGGAATAAGTTGATTTTAATCTTCTTGATCTTCAAAGTTAGCCTTCAAACGCTATTTTGGATCGTTGTGAATTGATTAAAGGTAATTGTAATATTTTATAATGTTAATTAATGATAGTTCTCTGTGACAAATGTGAATCTAATACCTTTATGGCTCGTGTTGGAGGATATAGGAACGATATCGAATTGATCCAACGGGTATTAGTAGGAAACTAGAAGCGTTCTGAGAGGGAGTGAAATTGTGTTGGGCTCCTAAGAAATGGTATGGCTATAATATAGTATGCACACTCACTAGAACGAGAGTATATTGAGATGGTTTGGTCATTGTTTATGTAGAGAGATGGAATTTTCGCATAGTCGGTCAATTTGGTTTAAAATCGGGTCGTATATACGTAGTGGTGAGTGTATGTTTGAGAGAAATTGGTCCGCTGGTTTGTGAGTATCTAGAATGAGACATTAGTTGAATTTGTAGGGATCATGTATACCAGAGAATTGTCCATGTGTAGAGATTGTAGAGCGCCAGAGAGTAGTTATAGTGCAGAGGCAAAGAATATGAAAGAGTGGCAATTATGGATTTAATTATTGCTACTTGGTACAGTACGAATTTCCGGGTTTCTATTTTGTTAACGTGCACGCGTAGGGGCGTAGTGTATAGACATCGGTCTATCTAGTGAATCCAGGAGGAGATGCAACCTCTCCACTCATTGACCATCGATGAATGCATTACATTGCTGAAGCTAACGTCCGTTCGGAGTCCTATTGAATGTAGCACCTACCGCTCGGTGTTCACTCTATATTTTTTTGGCGTGCGAGTCGCGACGAGAAGTAGCAGCTTTTCTACAGTATATTCATAATGTGTGTTATAATGCAGTGTCGTAAGGTCTAGGGCTCATGTAGTCTTTTTCTAGAATTTGATCTGTCATTCGTTTTCGAGAAGCCTTGCTCACTCTAAGTGAGTTCCTCCTTTGTATATCCGTGAGGAGACAGTTGTTGCTCGTCTAACTTATTCGAGTACTGTCCGACCTCTGTCGCACACAGGCTTAGTAAGGGTAGAGATCGAGAAGTACAAATACATGACAAAGTTAATAATTAATAATTTCATTAATAGTTAATATTAGTATTATTAAGTATAATAATAGCAATATAATAAAGATAACATAAGAATAATAACTATTTATTCAAATAAAAATGCTTTTATAAATTAAGAGAAACCTTTAATATCTTCCTCCTTTGTTAAGAATTTTTAGACATAGTATCACTTTTACTTGGACTTAGATACATCTCATCATATTTAATTCGACTTTTATAGTGTTACATAATATACACTACTTTTCTCAATATTAATTTATTTTTCCGTTACAATACAAATCGACCATTATATCAGTTTATTTTTGACTTTGTCCCTCAATCTTCTCTCAAATAAACGGAATAAAAATTGAGGTGCGGTAATAATCTCGATATCGAGTCCAGAGTCTCTGCCTCTGATTGAGTTGTTCTAATTGGAATGACTCAATTTTGATAAGTCGGACACAACACACTGGTCGTAGAATATGTACGAAACAGTATTGAAGTACTTTTTTCTTTATAGATTCAGTTTTATTTTTCACAGTTCTTGAATTAATATGCGCTCGAGATCAGCCGCGTACCGTGACATTGAGCTAAAGCTTGGTCTGTCTCTATTATATCAATGCTCAGGTACACCTATAAATAAAACATCTTGTGCAAATCAACCTCATACCAGATATACTGCTCGTCTCATGTATCTTCCGATGATATGTATTATCGTGTCACTGTAGAATAGTTTTTGATGATTATACATTGTCTATACTGTAACTGTGATGAAAGGAATCGGAGACAGCATATAAATTATCGTGTAGAGGTCTTTACTTATATGGTCTCTACGTCTTATTTATTATATTCTACTCTTCTACTCTATTATCTCTTAAAATCTACTTCGACGCGAATAGAGTGCTTAAATAAAGTATATTAATATTTATTCATTAACATAACAATTTTTTTCTCACTCATCTCACTCCCACGTTGAATGTAATACTGATTTATTTGTTTATTTTTTTTAATAACATAACAAATATTTAAAAATCATATATACTTCACAAAAAGTATAAGTAAAAAACGCAATAGGAGGAAAATAATTGGAAAATAAATAGATATTTAATGAGGAAATTGATAAGGATAAAAGATTTGTGAGTAAGAAATATTACAAATATATATACGAGGAAATCTATATATTAATATATTTCAAATTTAAAGTTTGTTTAAAATATATTAGTTATATATTAAAATATAATAGTTAAATTATAAAATATAATAAATAAATACAGTACAGAATTGAATGAAGATAATAGTTAATAATCATTGTATGATAGTGATAAATGTGGAATAATTATTGTGCATGAGGACATATATACTCAGTCAAATGGAGATGAGAAATTATTCTGACTAGAATATTTTGGCAATTAATAAAGATAAGAGTGGTCAGTTAGCTCACATAACAGTGTGACAACGATCGCGAGAGGGCAAGAAGAGTCCCGGACTACTCATTGCTATTATAATAATAGTAAATAATTATATAAGGGATAATTGGAAAAAGCTTCGAAGATGGTAAGTGTATGAATAAAAAATTATAATAAATCAAAAATCTATACTTATATAGGTCAAATATTTTCATATACAGTGAAATATCTGCATTTATTCCAGAGATGTCATAAACCGATTTTTATGATTATTAATATAAAAATATGTGAAAAGTAATACATTCCCTCTTAACTGTTATATATATATATTAATTTAATAAAAATCGAAAATTTAAACTGTCAACATTTATATTTTTATATCAAATAATATATTTAAATATAAATTATATAGAATTTTATATTTCTATATAATATTGAAAATCCTGATAATACTATAGATCACTACGTTCCAAAAATTTCGAGTATAATTGACACTATATCAAATTCGCTACACTCTTCATGGGGCAGTAATTAAATGTGTTCATATCTCATCTATATTTTGTATTCTAATATTTATTTTTATTTATATTACACATATTAATAAATCTATATATATTATGATGTTTTTTACTCTAATTATAACTAAAAGCAAAATAAATATTAAGATGTGAACTAGCAAAAGCTTTCGAATTGCACTTAATCCCCCCACATTATACAAACCTTCATACTGTACACTCATAAGAAGTATATAGAGCGCGAGAGAGTGTTCGATTATGCCATTTGCGATAGTAACAGTAATATATCGGAACTGTTTTAGCTGCTTCCCGAGTGAAAGACTACCGATAGCATGATTAAATTGTGGAATCTAAGATGAAAAATAAAGTGGTTTATTGTAGAGTGAGTGTTATAAAAGTACGGATTCCACGCTATTCCTGGTGTTGAAGGCGTAAATTTATTTAGATTATCTCATCATATACTAGACAGAGGGCTTCCTATTACTCGTTCTTGTATATATAAAAATATAAGTTTTACCCCTAAGAAAGACATTAGCTTATTATACGTGAGTTTCTTCTTATTGTATTTCCTCACTTTAGTATTTTCTAAACAGAAACGAGAAACCATATAGGAACCAAATAATAAAAATTATTACTTGGTGAATTAGTCTCATCTCTTAGAAATGATACTTGATACATATTCTAGAGATATTAAGACGATTCTACAAATATAATTAAAATTATTATTGTAATTATTGGCTTCTAAATTATTATATTTAATTATATATTTATATTATTATTATATTTAATTTATTATTATTAATTATATTATTATTATCATATAATTAATTTATATTATATTAATTCATTAATATATTATTTAATCATCATTCATCTAATTTTTAGTTGTAAGTGGTCAGCTAGTATCAAAACATACAACCTGAACTTAGAGGTCAGTAAAACGCAATCTAACCTATTTGATGACTGTTTCTATATATCTGATCATTATTGAGTCTAGATTTATATATTAATCATTTATCATATATCCACTTAATTATACATTCTATTAATTTGAGCTTTCGTCGCAGGTACTATGGTATATACTAGGATTATATAGTTCAACTCTGAGAGATGAGTCATGCTACACTGTTATTGTTTATCTACCATGAATGAGTCTTTCTTCCCCGATAACAAATACACACCGTTTCCCTTTTTAAGTAGTTAGGTCGATTTTTCGATGTTACGCGTCTCCATACGATACTTTCGCGAACGCATATTCGTCGCTTATGAGTTTTTTCGTGTGCTGCGATCTCATGAATCGTAAGAATTTTTCGTGTAAAAAGAGATACTAGAAAATTTATAATTACATTAAATAATGTTTTCGCCATAAAGGTGTGTGTTTTTTCTATTCATTTATATTAACGGATTTTTTGATAAATCCTCAGTGTATATAAGATCAATAGACATATTTCAGAGTGGTAGTAAAAATTTTTATTTTATATATTTCAATATTAAAATGACTCTAGTATTATCCCAATAAAAAAAAAAACAAAAAAACAAATATACAACTTTCCATCATCTAATTACTGCACCGAATAAACTGAAGTTATATAAATTTAATATACGACAAAAACTTTTCGTCCTCATAAATATTCATCATAATTATAAAATAACCGGTTCTTTTTAAGGATATCACATTCTATGATTATTAATATATAGTAGTTAAATAAATTATGAATGAGAATAATATATATTTTATCAATTCTGAGTTATATGTATATATATATTTAACTACTTGTCACTCACCGACGGCTCACACCCGAGTATATATTAATATATATCACAAATATTATTATTTATATTTCCACTATTATCAATATATTGGCTCATACATTATCTAAACTGATCGAGCGAGTAAAGTTGATATCACTATATATTATACTATATATATATATTAATTATAATATATATATATATATAAATATATTTATATATATATATATATATATATATAAGAGTGCAGTTATGGAAGATTATATGATTTTGGAAGACGGGCAAGAATTGATAGATTAGGTGATATCTTGGGTCTTTCATTAGCCTAGCTACCATGAGACTGGTCACTATCACGATATACATTTATTAAAGATGGCGCCCAAATCAGTGCTCATTTAAATCAATATTAAACTTTCACCGTACCCCATAATATTCAAAAAACATATAATTGTGACACCTAACATTTTATTAAGTGAGCCTCACATACGTGTTATTTATAACAATACCAGCACTCACCCCTTAACCTACTTCAATATTAATAAAAATTTTATTTTTTATATCCTAGTAATTATCATATATAACTATGATTCTCTATAGATTCTTTACTTTTTGATTATCAAATTATCATACTTAGTGATAATGTAGATACGATAATGTAGATCGTTTGAAGAGTTAAAACTGATTGATTTGTGCTTGGCGTTATCTTACTCTACAATAATTTTTTCTAGTGATTTTGATTTAAAAATTCATTAAATCTCTATATATCCTTTTTTTTCTTTGACAACACTATCCAATTAAATACCTTAACCGCTTTATCATAAACTCCCTCTCCTCCATAATAATATATATGTGTGTGACTTCGAATCTTAAATAGCGTGAAAAATATGAGCGGAAATTAATTACTTTGATTACCTCTTAATTTTTTTATCTAAAAATACACTAACCACAACTTAATTTCTTTATTACCCCACCTTCCGAACTAAAATAAATTATACATTAAAACCTCATATTTTTTTTAACACTAAATAGTTATGTGTGGCTGAGGCTGCTCAATCATGTAGGAAATTAGATGTAATTCTATATATACAGTTTATTTCACACAATATACAAATTATTATTAATAGACTATATATGTCTTCACTCAATATGAGAATATTTTAAAGTCAATTTTGTTGATTGATTTAATTTTCGGTTTATTTTTATACACGCCTCTCTAGTACAGATATGTAATTCCGTTTAAAAAATCATTTAAAAAATTTATTAATAAAATCAAATAAATATATACAATATATTATTTTTTTTCATTTAATTCTATATATTAAAAAAAAATTATATTAAATTGTGAAACACTGAAGCTAAAAAGTTAATAAAAATAATAAATAATAAACTTACCACCTAAAAGCCCAGCAGAAAGTCATATTTCTATAGAAAGGGAATGGTATAACAGCTAGATATAATATAATAATAAATTTATCATTTTTGTGATATTTTTTTTTAATATACTTGTTGAGGTAACATTGTAGAAAAACAGCACAATGTATTTTGTAAATTTGACATCTCAGCTGAAGTATCGTGAGGTAGTTTAGTTCTCTACCTGTCCATGTATGTGTTGAATATATAATAGCCAATCACATTAATTTGTAAAGTTGTTCCAACCTACAATTTTTCGAATTTGAGAGGTTATTTATAGATTTAGTTTTGAATATACTCTCTGATATTCCCTATTTAAGTATAGACCTTCACATCATTCCTTTTGCTCTAGAAAATCAAGCGTCTGTATTACGATTATTATATATACTAGTCAAGATCTTCACTCTCTTCACTTCCCAGTCCGCTATGTGGACCCATACTTACACCCGCTAGTGCTCGCTCTTGGATACGGTTACTAGTGAGGAGGCAAATGTATAACTACTTTTCTATAAAAATTCATCCGTACTAACTTTTTGTTTCCAAGCATATATATTTATAATACGCATTGTATCAACTAGACATGTTTGGTGTTGATATAATAAAGTGTAAAGGTGAAAGTCCAAATATCCAGTGAATTATTTATAATATATTATTATTATTATTTTTATTTATTTTCCAAAAGGAAACACATTACTCATTATTATTATATTATTATCAATTATCATTATTATTATTTATTATTATTATATTATTATTATTATTATTATTATTATTTATCGTATAAATTGAGTGTTATTTTATTATTCAATTAATTTTTAATCCTGGAGTATTTATATATTATTCATATATCATTATTTATTTAATTATTAATTATTATTATTCTTAATTATATTATTATATTGGAGCCAATAGATAACTTTGTCGATATTAATTATAACTGGGTAATTGTTATATGGTGATGAATTATTCTGCACACAGGGACAATAGACACGCATAGCTCTTCGCTTCCACATGTATATTTTAAAATTTTATTTTCCATGTATTTATACGTTATATTAAGACAAAAGGTGCGATTATTGTGTACATCATGTTGCGCGTCATTACAAGCTAGGTTCATAATTTGAGTAGACCGAGGACCGTTCCAATCGTTTTTCTAGCAACACACATACTTATTTGGTATATGCGAGCCATTGCGAGCACCACATATAGCTTTAGTAGACTTTTATCTCTATAGTCTCTCTATTTTTATAGGAGTTGATCTCACACTGGATGAATATTTTGTAGAAGAGTTGATTCTTCTCGTCATATGCAGCCATCTATAATTATTCGTTCATACATTGTATTCAATCTATCATTTCAACTTTTTGTGAGGGTTCTATAAAATTCAATCTCATTTAATACTCACTATAACTATTATATATTTCTACAATTATCTACTGGTTAGTTAGTCTCCTCAAGTACTCATCTCTTTCTCTTTACTCTGATTTAGGTTTTCTTCGTCACGAGAGATGATTATCGTCATAATCGAGTCTTTCCTCCATATGTCTGATCTATCTTCACGATCTAAGTTACCTCCATCACGTTCTCTAATGGGGCATCAAAAAAATACGTATTAAACCATTACGTCGGATCTTCGTGCCTCTTATCTCTCTCTCTCTCTCCAAGGTTCATTTAATCCTCGAGTCCAACTAATCACATTATTAGCTATCCTCACATTACTCTTACACGCGTTCTAGATTCGATACTCTAGTCGTATCTATCATTTCAACTAATCTTTAGAAGACTTATATCCTCTCCAAATCTCAACTGAATCCCTGTACAACATACTCACTCCTCTCGTCTCCCACTTTCTTTTGGCCTGACTGAGAATTCCTCTTAATCGATGTCACGAAGAAAATTATTCAATGGCTCACTGCCCTCTCATCATACAATACAATTCTATCTTCTCACCTCTCATTATACATACTATTAATTCTCCAAAGCCTCACTCAAATCCTCTCATCTCCTCGCTCCGACCTACCTTCGCGCCCTCTATACACTCCTGTATTGTCCTCCGGCTACCCCTAGATCTGACGACGAGGCATTTAAACGTCTCATTAAAAAATCAACTACTCTTAATGGGCATACTCTCATTTCAATCGAACTCATGCCTTCTCTTCCATATGATACTCATTTTGAGACTATGTCTCGAAGGTCAGAACTATTCTGATCTTAGTAAACTCGGCTTATTATTTCACTCTAATCTGTCTCCTTCAGATCCTCTCTCTCTCTTCTCGTATTCTTCCGATCTCTCTATCGGTCTCTCATCTATATTGAACCTCACAACTTCACTTTTAACACCGTAATGACTTTGACATTCATTCGCAAACGCATCTCTCGTATGTACGGTTCACAATCATCATCTCCTTTTCCTTCCTTAATGTGTTTGTAGCGCGCACTCCTTCTCAATATTATTTTTAACTTATCCCATCCTATTCAACCAACGGCTTAACCGAATAATTTTTTCTAATATTTCTTTTAAATTATATTTATTATATTATATATATATAACTATTTGGTTTAGTTTTACCCCATATACTAACTATATATAATATTAGTATATTATAATATTTATCTCTATATACGATAGATCTTAAATTTATAGAAGTAATGAATAATTTTATATTCATAGGAATATAACCTATATACTATATATATATACTTATATATATACCTGCTTGTGTTAAAGGAATGGGTATTTTGATTTTTTAGGATTATTTTTTTTGTAGATCCGTTCTGAAATGTCGTTTATATTAATTTTTAGTGGTAAATGAATGCACATCAACATGAGCATGTGTCTATGAGGGAGGGGAGGGGAATCTGCCAGTAATCCATACCCGTTCGAGTGCCTCAAAAATAAAAAAATATTTCCTCAGCACCATAAGCCTACTCATAAACTTATAAAATATTTTGAAAATTGGCAAGATTTTACATAACTTATTTTCAGGGATCAAATTTTTCAAATTTATTTTTTCTTTTTCTTCTCACTACGGATCATTTCAAACATGTTTCATGACATTTCAAACATGTTTCATGAAAATCGGCGAAAATAGACAGATGTCGCTGTAATCGATACGTCTATATTAAGTGTCATAAATATGAAATTTGGAGTCCTATTATTTCATATTTAGCAACTAAAACACAATGTTTTTAAGCACCAAAGGTCCACTATAAGAGACTTATTTAAATAATTGTTATTACGCTATAAATAATCGATATTAATTATATTTATCTTCCCAATGATCTAGTAAAATAAAAAAACTCATTCCTATAAGAGTGCAGTGATTTTTCAAAAACCTTGCGGGTCTATCTCGAAAATATCAGGGGGGGTGTGAGACGAACGTGAAGAAAATCACTGGTGACGGTTAAAGTTTTTGGAATGCACTTTTTTTTTGGCACAAGTTGAATGAAAGTAATTTCTCACAAAAAAATTAGTAAATTGTGATGAATATATAAAAGATTTCATAAATGAAAAATAAGAAAATTAAATAATTTATGCACAGAAAACGAGTTACATAAGATAAAATCCTTGCATGACCTGGAAACACTTAACAATTATATATAGAGAGGATGAATTAATTAAAAAATTATATAGGTTAACACTTCATCAAGTAGAGCTGACTTTGAAAGGATCTTATCTCCAACAGGAGCTTATGAAATCAAAGCGATTCATAATTACATTCAAGAACAGCTGAATGAAATTAAGGAAGATACAGTTAACAGAGTACCTTCTCATGAACGGCTTTGTCAAACTGGTGGTAGGATTGAAAATTTGAATTGTACTAATATTACGCGACGAACATGCATTTTGAGGTAGCTGCTTTCTTTGTGGCTCAACCATATTTTGAGCAAACCACCGTTTAGTTGCTACGACAGCATCTCTTAAGAGCAAAAAAAAGAGAAAATAAAAAAATACCAAAATCAAATTCTTTTTGCTTGTTTTTTTTTCTAGTTGAAAATACAGTTTCTGAAAATGTTTTCTGGAATTCTTTTTCCTTTTTTTTTCTTATTTTTTTTTCCTTTTTTTCTTTTCTACAATTTGACCTATTTTTGGGAATGTCTGCTTTATGGTTCGTTATTCTATTTACTCTTTTGGATAGCTTTCATTTCAAAAAATGTAAACAAATTTTTCACACATTTTTGACCTAACAAATTACTACTTCCCCCCAAAAAACAAAAAAACAAAAAAGAGAGATTTCCTTCTTTTTGACTAACTGTTTTAAATATCAGATATATTCCTAATACACCTATTGAAGCTCAATTATAAAACTTGTTCCACTTGGTATCTTCACAGATAGAACAGTTAAGCAAAGGTGAAAAGGAAATTATATCGGGCGTAAAAAGTTATGCAGATGAAACATAAAAGATTAAAAAGATATGTTAAAATTAATAGTCTCTCACAATAAACAAAATAAGACAGATTTTTAAACTAGTTGCAAGTATTTTCCTTGTTATAATTAATAATTTTGAAATGTACAAAAGATTCTTAATGACTCATGGTTAATTAAAGTAGCTTATTCCTTCTTGAAACTGATGAATGAATATTATTTACATGACTAAATATATTATGATATGTAAAAGATTCACCAAAATGTGAATGAAAAAATAGATGGTGAACGATTCAGAAAATCTTTTCAAATTGGATCTTTTTCTTCAGTTTTCGTATTTGTAAAGAGATGGTTGTGGCCGCTCGGTGATTAAAAAATCACAAACGACTCAAGCTCTATCTTACTGAAGACCACAAAGAACTCAAGAGACTGAAAGATAGGATGTATAATAAAAACATCGTCTGAAAGATTACGCCATGTTTCTATGAAGAATAACCTTAAGATTAAGAGATCCTTGTATGGCTATGCTATCTCATAGTTTCAGCTAATATACTTGTAGGTAGGTATGCATTAAGTTTAGCGAAAGGTATGTGTCCTATATAAACTTGTTAAAACAGATAAATTTAACTACAATTCAAAGGAAAATTTATTAAGATGTAAGTTGGACGGTCGCAGGATCAAGGGCTGATAATATACAAGACCTCTCTACCCCTGAAGACAAAAAATATATTTTAGGCAACCTCCTATAGATTATCCGGTCTTTCCAACTAAATTACAAAATCAAGAGCCTATGTAGTTAACAACAAATATATAAATTTCACTCATATATATATTAATATATATATATATATATATATATTATATTATATATATATATATATAATATATATATTATATATATATATATTATATATTATATATACTAATCATACTATATCCCTGGTATATACCAATATAAATATTAAATAATACTATGAGGGAACTACACATTACACCAGGTGATATGACCGAGTCACAAAATAATTTTAAAATATTCAGTAATTATTAAATTTTTTCATTATTTGATACACCTTTAATAACATTTTTGCCTTTCAAAGCCAACTTTTGTGTCTTAACTACAACCTTATATACCTAAAATATTACTAACTAATAAATATACTACTTAATATTATAATCATATTATTAAATTATAACATAACTATTTCAAAAGACATATAATAACTATATAATTATAATAAAAATTTTAAATAATAATATAAATATTATACTAATTATAAATATATAACTATACCTTCTATAATTATATATCTATTCTCAATAAATTTTATATATAACTACATATCACTAATATATATAATATATATATATATATATTTATAATATAAATAACAATTGAAAATCAATAGATCTACCTAAGCACTTCATTTACCTTTGTTATTATCTCCTACTATAGGGCAAGAGGGAGTCTAAATTCTCAAATTAAATTTATATAGTGGAAGAATACAAATAGTGTAATACAACAAAAATTTAATAAATTAAATAATTTCAGAGTCATATATAATAAATAAACTGCAGCTTCACTTTCATATAATCCGATATTATTCTGATAAAAAAATGTATTAATTAGGTTATTAAAGTATGACCTTCACTTAAAAAAAAATAAAAAAAAATACAGTATCGGTATCGGTACAGTAAGAATACCTTCTTCATTTTTTCTCTCTTTTTTAAATATTCAGTCAAATGTTTGATTAAATTTTTTTTGTCAAAAGTGAAAAATCCTTTTTGCTGTAATATTTTTTTAATATTCATCCGAGATTTTTAAATGAAATTATCAGAGTTAATAGAGTTTAATGTAACGAGTTACAATACTTTTATTTAGGCATTTTTTCTTCATAATGGTCCTTGTCTGTTACACAGCGCAACGGCATTTTTTTCAAATCTAGGCAACCATTAACAGCCCAATTTTAAGTAGGCCAACACAATCATATTAACCAGAGGTCAAGATTGGGTATAACAGAAAAACGGGTTTCTCACTAGAATAAACGATATGATGCCTCTGCCCTATCAATCAATCTTATCTGTGAAAATTTATAAAGAATTGGGAAATTAACAATAAAAATTAAAAAAAATTAAGGCTTACAGAATTTTTCATAAGTAGAACACTTGTAAAAAAAAACTATCACTCCATTTTTATTTCCATTTTTTGAATTTTATGTACATTATAAGGTTGATAAGGAGGGATTGCTCAAAAGTTTTTTTCAATCAAAAGATAGGAGACAACTCAAAAAATATTCGCAACTAAACATAATGTTAAACTAAATAGTATTTCGAAAAATGTATGTTCTGAATCGAACGCTTCGAAAACTCGTAATAACACATATACTTCTAAATTTCTAAAAAATTTCATGCTGATCAGTACAGATTATGAATTTTAATGAAAAAAAAAAAATAATTAATAATTATAATTAGCAACCATATTTCCATTCTTGATCAATTTTTTTTATAGTTTTCTGTCATTATCATTTTTTAATATGTATTTTTCTATAAAATTTTTCGGCGACAACTTTATACGTATTATTGAATAATGGATTCCTAGTAATACTCACTATATATATTTGTTCAAAAAAAAAGAATCTCTTCACATAAATTAATACATACTTAACAAATTTTTCTCGCAATAGTTTATTAAGGGGGTTTGAACTTTGAACCTATTAAAAAGACTCTTAATATTTGTTCAATTAATCGGTAAAATAATCAGCAAAAATTGGTTAAAAGGATTTTAAACGTAAAAAATAAAACGAAAGGAATTCCGTTAATTACACACACTCCTCTAACAAACACCCATTTCACCACATCCTCTACACAGACTCTATTAACATTCCACTAATTTCAAGATTGATATACAAAATTAATAAAACAAAATATTAAAAAAAATATGATTACTACACCCACTGATTATAGGACAATAATCAAATTAATAATCCTGATTTTTTAAAGGGATTTTTTTTTCGATTTTTATACGTTTCAAGCGATTTCTAGATGATTATCCCGGTCGAGTCGAATACTGTTCACATTATGAATATATCACATATTATATTAATATATTATATTAATATAATATATATATATATATTACTATTATAGTATATTATAACTATTTATTAGTCTATCCTCATATATATTAAAAAACCAGAATTGTCTATTAATTTACATAATATAATATATATATATATTATATATATATATATAATGGTGACAGGAGCCGGTAGTTAAATTTCAAGGAAACGAACCGGTAGTTAACTCTTCTACACCCTTTTGATTAAAGAAGGAAAGAAAAACAGCAGCTAATTCTTATTAGGAAGATTTTTAGGAATTTGGAGAAGTTTTCCCAATATTATATAATATTATAATATATTATTCAGGTACTATTATTATATATTACTAAATAAACTAATATATAACTATTCTACTTATATATATATAATATATATATATATTATAATATATATATTTATTATATATCCACTAATCTATGTTTGTGTATCTACTAAGTTAAGCCTTACGGGTGTTATTCGTACAAAGTACTGGGTTAAGTTCTCTGCACTTGTGGTGGTTCGTACATGTATAATGGGATTTAAAATAAATAAAGGAGAGCGAATGAATTCGAGCATTTTCGATCAAGGGAGCCAGGTCTCGCTGATATCGAGATCAGTGGCTAATATATGCATTCCCCATTCCACTGTTAACATCTCCCATACGGACTAACAAAAAGGGCACTCCTGTCAGTACATTGTGTCACTTAAACATCCAGTACTAGGGGGTGATCCTATATCTGGCTGTTATAGTATGCTTCCCAACGATCTAAAATCTTGGCTTGTGAAGACCATGTCACTATGATCCCCTTTGCTAATCATTCTTATCTCACCACGATTCAAGATGTTATTACGGAAATTGGCTTCTCCTTCGGATCCGACACTCCCATTTCCTCCGCAACATTGAAATAAACAATGTTAAATTGTTAAACAAATGTAGTAATTTATTTTGGCAAATTACCTTACCCTGTCTGGTGGCACAGATTCCTCAGTCACTATTGTATCTTCCTTTAGGGCCGAAGTTCAATTTTTGATCCCAAAATCTTAGGCCCATTTTCTAATCATCAAAATATTGAATTTACTTCTTCTCCCTATTAATTGAGGAGAGAACGCAATTAGCTTTAGTGATCCCTCCTCATCTATAACTGAGGCTGGGACTCTTTAAATTTAAATCCTTCACCCCCCTTCGAAGATGCCGAGGGGGGAAGCGAGTTAAAAATAATGCGCATCATCCTTCTTATTTTTCCGAAGAGGAATATTTAGATTTAGTAAATAGGTTTAAGGTTTTGTCTGCCTCGGACGAGGCTTGTGAATTATCTTCTCCCTCTAAAAGTATAAAAAAATATGAATTTTACATCAAATGAGGTTGGTGAGGAGTCTCACCCTATGTAAAAAAATTATTATTTCCCCCTCTGAAAGTACAAAAAATATGAATTTTGTCTCCTCTGAGACTTGTGAGGCCTCTCACATCTTTGAAAATATTGATCAAAATGTTTTATCTGTTTCAGCTAAAGCTTCTAGTACTGATTCTGCTTTTATAAAAATGTAGAAAATATAAATATTTTCTCTGCTGAGGATCCCAATCCACCTCCTTCTGTAATTACAGAGGAGGAATACAATAAAAACTCCATGGACGACCTTGATCGTTTATGGTCTCTCTCCCACATTGGAGTACTGCCTGATGAGCAGTTTACTTTAGCAAAAACTCCTTTGAAATCATTTAAAGAAATTACCGATCATAAATGGAAAATATGTGGTGTCATTGCCATGGCGGGCAAACCATCCCACTTTACCAGATAATTATTCTTTGTCGAAACGTCGACTTTATAGTGTACTAAAACGATTCAGGACTGAACTTGAATTATTAAACTCATATAACGATGTAATAAAGGAACAGCTGTCCCTTAACTTCATCGAGGAAGTAAAACCTTCCACCCCCCTCCATCCTGAAGCCAAGTTACACTACCTACCCCATCATGGGGTGCGTAAAAATTCCCCTACAACTAAACTCCATTTAGTTTATGACTGCTCATCCAATAACCCAGTTTTAATTTCTGTTTACACAGCGGTCCATCCCTGATACGAGGGAGAAATTATTAATTGAATAAAAAAGTATGCCAAACATCATCAGATATTGAAGACAGCTTCTTAGGGTTCGCTAGCAGCAAAGGAATTCGAGATTTCAATCTCGTCCTGATGCGGTCAGAGACC
>JABUQX010098422.1:10000-12500 GCA_015478945.1 Trachelipus rathkii
AATAATAACTAATAATGAATAATAATAATAATAATAATAATAATAATAATAATAATAATAATTCTCTCATCAATATTTTGCAAACTAGAACAGCCTAAAAAATTCGGTAATTAGATATTTTTTCTCCTTCTTCCTTACTGTGAATTCAAATTTAAATTAATATTAAAAGGTTTAATTTTTGTTGACGTCATCAAAATAGAGTGGACGTCATTGAAAACGGAAGTGACGTATCAAATTTGAAAATTTATGCAGAATTTTAATTAAAAATTGTTAAAGTCTCCTTTCGATCAGCTATATATATAATATTGTTAATCAGAGTAAATTCCTTCCTTGAATTGGGGGCTCTGCAGTAAGCGGTGCTGAATATAATATATTATATATATATATATATATAATATATATATATATATATATTATATATATATATTATATACTATCTATATATATATATTATATATGATATATGATATATAGTATATATATATAATATATATCTTTTGTAGTTAAAAATCTTTGTTGTCGTATTTAGGCTCAGCTGTTGATTATAGCTTCCAGTTAAGCTTAAGCCGATTTTATTTTAAAACCTATTAAATCGAACACAATGAACAGCAACGCTCATGAGCGTTAAATAGAATTGACCTTTTTTTCTAATTAGTTAGTTATTGAAACAATAGAAAATTAAATAAATTACTTTTTTTGTTAAATCACACAACGAAAGTTAAAGTAATGGACTAATTATATTGAGAAATTTTAGTTTTTACTTTTTTGTAAAATAAAATAAAACACACAAAAAAGAAGAATTGACCAAAATCCTAGATACGTAGCGGTTTTACTGAATTTCTGACACCTTTTCATACACTTTTATACTAACCTAGGCTAATATTGTGGTAAAGGGCTTTGATTTTGCGATATAGAATTTTTTGTAAAGAAATGCATTCTTTGGTATGGCAGTCATTTGCTCCACTCCTTTGTTAAGGAAATTTTTTAGACTGAATTGTATTATTCAACAAATATTTTAGTATTATAAAAATAATAATAATAGATAATAATGAATAATAATATAATAAATAATAATAATAATTAATAATAATAATAATAATGAATAATAATAATAATAATAAATAATAATAATATAAATGAATAAATAAATGAAATAATAATGATTATATAATAATAATAATAATGGCATAATTTTGTAGACTGTAAACTCGTGACTAGTGAGGATTAGGTCAAGCCACCTCACAAGTAGCTAGCGCACAAGCCTGAGACTCCTAGTTTCGCGATCAAGAAAACTGGTATAGTTATGAAATTAATTTAGGTTAGTTAGGTAGGTTAAGTTTGTAGGTTAGGTTAGGTTTAGGTTAGGTTTAGGTTTAAGGCATCGGTTAGGTTAGGTTAGGTTTATGTTAGGGTTTAGGTTAGGTGTGGGTACTCGGTAGTCACAGTGAAAGTTTCTACAAATTGTGCCATAATAATAATCAGTAATAATAATAATGAATAATAATAATAATTAATATATAATAATATAATAATATAATAATTAATAATAAGTGAATAATAATATATAATAAATAATAATAAGTGAATAATAATAAATAATAATCAATTAATAATATCATAATAATAATAATAATAATCTATTCAGTTTTTTAAGCAACTTTATTTAGTCAATTAACTATGCGAGTAAGTTGAGGTTAAGGCTCAAGGAAGCATATATTTCCAATTAGGGGGGCTCGGAGTCGATTGGGGACAGAGGGGGGGGACGAAGTCCACCCGTCGTCCACCGGGCGAGAGACGCGCCGACTGCCTGATATCTATGCGGTCTACTCTAGGGTATTCGTTAGTTTTTAAATTATTAAAGAGGGACTGTACATTAAACATATATATAGTGCATGATATATATATAATATATATAATATATATATATAATATATATATTAGTATAGTTATGTATATATATATATATAGCGTATATATATATATATGATATATATAATTAAGTATAGTATATATATATATATATATATAGTAGTATTATCCAGTGATGGGCGAATCCGGCAACTTTTGGATTCGAATCGAATGCCGAATCCGTGTGTGTGGAAATGCTCTCGACATCGCGAATCGCGAATCCGGTAATGCCAGCACTTCGGATTCGAATCGCCCGAATGCGAGAATCCGTGTGTGTGGAAATGTTCAATTCAAATCGCGAATTCCGAATATGTAAAAATGTTCGAATCCGAGTCCGAATCCGAATCCGAATCCGGGATTCGAATCCAGAATCCGGCTTCGAAATCCTTGCCAATGTTTTTTTTACAAATTATACAACCAACGGCAAAATTGAATTTCTTTCAATATTTTATGATAAGCTATAGAGATAAAATTGTTTTTTTCATTTTTTAATTTTTTTTTTTGTTACTGCCTGATATAAGCATTTGTATTTGTTAATGCTAATAATCTAATTTATATTATATTATATATATAGTATAGTATATAATAGTAT
>JABUQX010098423.1:0-2500 GCA_015478945.1 Trachelipus rathkii
AGAGAGATAGTAATATAATATATATTATTTTTTCTTTCTATGTTAAATATCCAAGTTTTTTAAAATGTTATAATAATGGCAAAGATCACAATATATCTATATATATATATATATATATAATATATATATAATATATATATATATTATATATTATATAATATATATTATATATATATATTATATATAATATATATATATATATTAATATATATATTATATATATATATATATTAATATATATATCAACAAACCTTGTGCAGGAATAAACTGTTAACATTAACCAAATTTCTATACTTAACAACAGTAAACTAAATTCAAAACGTAACCTATTCCCACCTTTTTTTTTTATTTTTTTTTTTTTTTTTCAACATTTATATAACTGTATTACAGCAGTCCTTTTCACTGATATATAAATTATTATATTATCATTATATATATAAAACTTCTTTTTTTATTTATTTTATTCAATAACGTTTTACAACAGTTTGTTCCTTACTAGAGAAACGCATCTCACTGCAAGTTTCGATCGTACAACTGAAGAATGCTTTCGGTCCCTATTTCGAGAACGCTGTAAGCCTAAACGCTCTGCCTAATCGATAAATAAACAGCTGCATCTTTCAAGTTTATACAAATGCTAACCCTAATGATAGGCCTAAACGGTAAGCCTAATCGATAAATGAACAGCTGCTGCACAGGGAAACAACAAGATGGATACTTATTGATTTTTTGTATAAACATAACATAAAAATAAGTTCTTTGTATAAAATATTATTTTAAAATGTAAAAGTCTATTGACCCTAAAGCAGTAAATCAGTTAATCAGTAAATCAAACCAGCCACCCTTCCCTCTAGCTGTGATCTATTGATTCAAGTCATATTTTGTGTGAACATAACATAAAAATAAGTTCTATGGATAAAATATTGTTTTAAAATGAAAAGGTTTATTGACCCTAAAGCAGTAAATCAGTAAATCAATCCATCCACCCCCTCCTTCCAGCTGTGATCTATTGATCTATTGATTCGTCATATTTTTTATTAAAATTGTTATGTTTTACATACCCTAAAGCAGTAAATCAGTAAATCAAACTGCCCTCCAGCCATCCTACTACCCATTCGCGATCTATTGATCTATTGATCTATTGATCTCTTGATCTATTGATTCAAGTCATATTTTGTATAAACATATCATAAAAATAAGTTCTTTGGATAAAAGCGGGAAAAGAAAACAAGCATTTTATTTTAAAGCATTTATAACATAAGTGCAGACCTTTTCTTATTCATTAGTGCTAGGGTGTCAACCTAAAATGGACGTTGGTAAATTTATGTTCCGCGCTCCTGCTACATGTCTTGTGTCTGGTTCTACAGGATGCGGGAAAACCTTTCTGTTATTTAACATTTTAAAAGAGGTTGAGATTTTCAAGCAAAAGCATGTTAAAATCATATGGTGCTACAGTGTTTACCAAGAAAAGTTTAAAGATTACAAAGATGTAATTCAATTTCACGAAGGCTTATATGACATAAAAGCTCTTCAATGTTTACCGGATCATAAAATTATAATCCTTGACGATTTAATGAATAAATTGAATGAGGATATAGCAGAAACTTTCACAGTTTACTCTCATCATTTAAACATCACAGTATTTTTTATAACGCAGAATATCTTTCATCAAAATAAGTATATGCGTGATGTGTCTTTAAATACACAGTATTAAATCATGTTTGGGCAAAGAAGGGATATGAGTCAGGTCAATGTTGTGGCTACCCAAATGTTCCCTACTTAACGTAAAGAGTTCCTAAAAGTATATAAAGAAGTTACATCTATACCTCACAGTTATTTACTCTGTGAGCTTCATCCTAAGAGCACGCATAGAGTGTTGCTGCGTACAAATATCTTACCTACCGAGGTTGAGACAGTATACATACTTGAATAATGAGTACTCTAGTAGCAGATTATTTACCTCTTATGAGAAAATTTAAAAACCTGAAACCTTCTGAAAAACGTAAACTGATCTGTGAAGATGAAAAATTTGTACAGTGCATAGCAGAAGTATGCCTAAATCTTATAAAAGGAAATGTTCCTTTAAACAGACCTCAGAAGGTAAAGCTGCGTCGTCATAGAAGCATCATTAAAAAACTTTCTGGTAACGTAAGAAAACTTAAAAATAAAAAGAAGCTATTACAAAAAGGCGGTGTGTTCCTACCTTTACTCTTTTCCGTCATAGCCCCTTTGATAACCAAGTGGTTTGCACAATAATGAAGAAGGTAGTGGTTTTACCCTACGGCGATTATGAGAAGCTGAAATATAATACAGGAACCCTACCTTTACAACAACAACAACAACAGCAACAACAACAGTTACAGCCAGGGCTGCGGAGCCGGCAAATTTTTTTCTGGCTCCGACTCCAGCTCCAGCATTTTAAAATTACCCAGCTCCGACTCTAGCTCCGGCTCAAGCATTTTAAAATTACCCAGCTCCGACTCTGGCTCTGGCATTTTAAAAT
>JABUQX010098423.1:7500-33153 GCA_015478945.1 Trachelipus rathkii
CAATAGTTGAAAGAGTACAAAGAACTATAAAAGAAGGAATGCATAGGTATTTCACAAAAATGAATACATTTAAATATATAGATATACTACAGGATCTGGCTTACTCCTATAATAGGTCTTATCATAGAACACTTAGGAATACCCCTCTTGAGATGGTGAAGACAAAACCTTCTGTACAGGGTCGCCTCGTTCGCAAAATTAAAGATAACACAGGCATTAAAGTAGGAGATTACGTGAGTGTCTAGGCCAGATGAAAATTTCAGAAAAGGGTACGAGGCGGGATGGTCATGAGAAGTTTTTAAAGTAGATACCGTCAGAGAATTCCCGAGAGATGGGTTAAAATTATACTATCTTGAGGATTTAGATGGTGAAAAAATAAAAGGAGGGTTCTATAAACAAGAAATACAGAAAATAAGGTTTGATCCTAAGAGTCACCAGTATAAAATAGAAAAAATATTAGGATCTAAAGGGAAAGAAAAAAATAAACAGTATCTTGTCAAATGGGTAGGTTACCCAGTGAAGTTTAATAGTTATATTTCCTAGTGAAATTAAGAAACATTGATCAGTTTACTTTGTGAACATGGAGAGTGAAGATCATTTCTATTTAACGCTGCCATCATCGGCTTCTATGGACCTATATCCGGAAAATAAAATATCAGACTATACAACCCAATTATTGAACCCTATAACTTTTGAGCGAGAAATGTATGAAGCTGGTTTAAGTGAAATAATTCTTGACGCATCTGTTGAAAATATATTAGAGTCCCCCTCGGCATTTATAATATTTAGAAGCGTTGAATATGTTAAAAATGTATTAAAAATTAACGCTAATATGGACATTATCGAACATGATGAAAAAGAATATTTCTATGAAAAATATTTCATAAGTCGGGGTCTTTACAAATCGGTTACTGATGTGTTCATGGCCTTAAACAAAAAAATTTGAAACAAGTCAGTTATGTAAAGATTTAGTGTTTCTTGTTAATAAAACCGTTAACGAAGATAACGTGTTAATCACTTTAAAGTCACAAGCTCAAGTAAACTTGAAAGATAGAAGTTTATTTATTTTCCATTCTGCAGCCTGGTTTCGTAAATGTCATTACTCACATGCAGACTCAATATTGAGAAATAACGATATCAAACCATCTCTAAAGGATCTAATACGTTATATACCTACGATGGAAGAGTATGTCTCAAAAAATGACACCGAGAGTTCATTACATTTTGTATGCATGCCTTCTAAGATGTTTCAAGATCCTGGTATGGCCTATGTTTAAACAGATATTATAGACCATCAGTATGTAGAGAATACTTAAGCCTCTTTGTTAATTAAGAGTAGTTCATTTTCCTAAAGGTAATAGAGTTATAAGCTTTCCTAATGTTCACTACTTACCGTTGAGTAAGACCCAACTGAGTTCGATTCGTATTTATATAAGAGATGTGAAAGGTAATCCATACCCATTCACAATTGGGACAGCAGTGTGTAAAGTACACATAAGAAAGAAGCTCCGGTAAATAATAATAATAATGGAAAGAGAAAGAGTCTTCAGGGGTTCAAGAATGCAGAGGGGATATGGTCTAGGTGGATTTTTTGTTTCGTTGTTCAGACGTGCTATCCCTTTGTTTAAATCAGGAGGTAAATACCTATCTTTTCAACCAGTCCATTACAGACACTATCCAGGATATTATGGGTGGTGTCGACCCTCGAACGGCTGTAAAACGTCGACTAGCCGATGTTTCTGATGAAATGTTAGACGATGTTAAACGAAAAATACGGCGTAAGATGACTGGTCAAGGTGTAGGTCGCCGTAAAAAACCTGTAAAGAGGAATATGAAAGGACCACTGAAGAAAAAGTGTATTGATGTGTTCGCTCTCTAATAACAGTGATAAGTGGTAACTTTTACATAAATAATGACAACCTGTAACTATTTTGTATATAAGGAATGTTTAAACATATCTCTCCTCATTATACGTCAAGCGATTGTACTAGCAAGATGCATTTCCTCCATCCCAGACTGTTGTAAGAGCAAATTGGATCTCTTTTCTGTGAACCCTACACAGATCAGTGTGAGTGAATCCAGTTTTATTAGTATTAACCCCGTTCACGCAATCACAAATACAGATGTACCTCTCGAATTCAATATCCCAGGCACTTCTGACCAATATCTTGACCCTTCGAATGTGTTTTTTTATCTGAAGACTAATTTAGTAAACGAAGATGGTTCAAATCTCACAGGAACCGACCACATAGTATCCACCGAGACAAATTTCCTGTATACATGTTTCAATCAACTTGAGGTGTTTTTAAATGAAACATCTCTAGGAGCATCGGCTGCAAGTTACCCTTATCGAAGTTATATTGAGACTTTGCTAAATTATTCTCAAGATGCGAAGGAGTCTCATTTACAATCATGTGGATATTACAATTTAAAAGATGTAGAGAAACATAGGGATAACGCTGCTAAATTTAAAAATAACACTTACGAATATTACGGACGTGTACACGGTGATATATTCTCTCAGGAAACTTATTCTACCATCAGTGGACACACGCATCAGGTTAACTAGATCTACTCCACAGTTCGCTCTTAATGTTCAAAGCAATGCTGCAGCCACGTCTACACCCCCAAAACCTATTTTCAAATTACTGGATGCTTATCTTTATGTACGTAAAGTGAAATTATCTCCCATTAAACATATGGAGATCGAGAAATCTCTTTTGACCGATACAGCAAAATATCCAGTCAAGAGAATTGAGACTAAAATTTTTAACTTTACCCAAGGATTATCGAGTATTAATATACCTAACATCGTCAATGGTAGCTTACCTCAGAAGGTAATAATAGGAATTGTAGAACACGATGCCTATTCTGGAAACTATGGAAAGTCTGCCTTTAAATTTACCCATTTCGGACTTAGAGGTATCAGTTTGCATGTGAATGGTCAACCATACGGTCGTGATTATGAGATGATATACGAAGACTCACATTCTCTATGTTCGCGTCCTTTTTACGATTTATTTGCCAATACTGTAATCTTGCAGCGATAACGTACAGGTTGTTGATCTCAAGACTTAATGCTGAAAACAGTAAATTTATACTGCATACGATCTCACAGCTGATCTTTCAGCTTGTAATAGCTTATCATCTCAATATCCTAAGAAAAGGAACATTAGGGTTTAAGTCTCAAATTTGGACAAAGTTTGACATCTTCAATCTCAGTTCTGGTGTATTTGGAACATCCTCAAATCATCGAGATTGACAGAGTACAATATAATTTTGAATTATTAAAAGATGAATGAAGAGAAAATAATTAAATGCCTTTATAAACGAAAGAAGATTTTTAGTGTATTCGCCTAAATTGAATTGCCTCCTGTGAAATTGGATACCGACTCTGGACTTTTATCTTCAACACTTCTCCTCGGGATGTTTCGAGCAATGGCCACTGGATAGCCGTGTATATAGAATAAAAAATAATGTTGTATATTTCCTTGACTCTCTGCATTTAAGATTTTATGTTTAGTAATCAATATGTAACATCTTTTTTAAAATATAATAAAATGTTCAATTGTTAAGAACCTTATTTTCCTGTACAACCTATCAGGTCAAATTTATGTGGTGTATACTGTAATTTATTTGCATTATTTGGTTTTTAATAATGTTTGTTTCAATAAACTTGTAAATATATTTGATGCTTAAAATATTTATACTCTAAACTAAACGATTATGTAGTTTGCCCTTATGTTATAAATGCTTTAAAAAAAAATGCTTGTTTTCTTTTCCCACTTTTATCCAAAGAACTTATTTTTATGATATGTTTATACAAAATATGACTTGAATCAATAGATCAATAGATCACAAATGGGTAGTAGAATGGCTGGAAGGCAGTTTGATTTACTGATTTACTGCTTTAGGGTATGTAAAACATAACAATTTTAATAAAAATTATGGCTTGAATCAATAGATCAATAGATCACGAATGGGTAGGAGGCTGGCTGGAGGGCAGTTTGATTTACTGATTTACTGCTTTAGGGTATGTAAAACAACAATTTTAATAAAAAATATGAATTGAATCAATAGATCAATAAATCAATAGATCAATAGATCACAGCTGGAAGGAGGGGGTAGATGGATTGATTTACTGATTTACTGATTTACTGCTTTAGGGTCAATAAACCTTTACATTTAAAATAATATTTTATCCATAGAACTTATTTTTATGTTATGTTCACACAAATTATGACTTGAATCAATAGATCAATAGATCGCAGCTGGAGGGAAAGGTGGCTGGTTTGATTTACTGATTTACTGCTTTAGGGTCAATAAACTTTTACATTTTAAAATAAAATTTTATCCAAAGAACTTATTTTTATGTTATGTTTATACAAAATCAATAAGTATCCAATCTGTTGTTCCCTGTGCAGCTGCTCATTTTTCGATTAGGTTTACCGTTAAGCCTACCAGTTAGGCCTATCATTTTATAAACACAAAAGATGCAGCTGTTTATTTATAGAATAGGCAGGGCGTTTAGGCTTACAGCGTTCTCGAAGTAGGGACCGAAAGCATTCTTCAGTTGTACGATCGAACTTGCACTGTGAAGATGGTTTCTCTAGTAAGAACCAAACTGGTAAATGTTATTGAATAAATAAAGAAATGCTTTCGGTCACCTAACTTTCCGAAAACGCTGTACCCTAAAAGCTCTGCCTATCCGATATAAACAGCTGCATCTTTCACGTTTATACAAATGATAACCCTGTTGATAGGCTAACTGGTAGGCTTAATGGTAAACCTAATGAAAATGACAGTTTTTTGTTCGATTAGGCAGAGCTTTTAGCCTTATACAGCGTTCTCGAAGTAGGGACCGAAAGCATTCTTCAGTTGTACGATCGAACTTGCACTGTGAAGATGGTTTCTCTAGTAAGAACCAAACTGGTAAACGTTATTGAATAAATAAATAAAAAAGAAGTTTTAAATATAAATGTATATAATATTTATATATCAGTGAAAATGACTGTTGAAAAATATCCGAGAAAATAAATGTTGAAAAATAAAATAAAAAAAAAAAAGTGGGAATAGGTTACGTTTTGTATGTCATGTTACTGTTGTTAAGTATAGAACTTTGTTAATGTTAACAGTTTATTCAAGCACAAGGTTGTTGATATATATATTATATATATATATATATATATAATATATATATATATATATATATATATATTATATAATATAGTAGTAATATATATTATATATATATAATATATATTATTATATATATAATATAATACTATCATATATATATATATTGTGATGCTGCCATTATTTATAACATTTTTAAAAACTTTTGAATATTTAACATAAAGAAAGAAAAATAATATATATATATATATATATATATATATATATATATATATATATATATATATTATATAATATATATATATATATATATATATATATATATATATATATATATATATATATATATATATATAACAACAAAAATCAATAAATAGAAAATATTGATTATTTTCTGTAGCGGTGTGTGTGTGTGCTTAACCAATATATATATATAAATATATTATATAATAGTATATATATATATATTAATATATAATATTTATATATTATAGAAGTGATAATTTGGGGGTTCGTCTATATATACATATACACATATATATATATATATATATATATATATATATTGTATACAAAAAATCAATAGAGGGAAAGTTGGATAGGGCATGAAAAATCAATAGCATCAACAGTTGCAGGTGTCTTTGACTCCTAAAACCAGCCGAAAACACGATCAATCCTACGAACGTATATATATATATATATATATATATATATATATATATATAATATATATATAATATATATATATATATATTATATATATATTATATATATATATATATATATATATAATTGTGATGCTGACATTATTTATAACATTTTTAAAAACTGGAATATTTAACGTAGAAAGAAAAATAATGAAATATATATATAATATATATATATATTATAATATATACTATTATATATATATATATATATATAATATTATATATATAACTATTATATATATATATATATATATATATATATATCCAAAATCAATACTTTGAATAGAGCATTTCCAAATGGCAGTTTCAGGACAGATGTATCTCGCAAAACAAATGGATCAATAATACGGAGGGCGAGGGGTGGTTTTAATTGTAAAATCAATACATTTTCAAATACCTTTTTCAAGACAGCTGTAAAATTAATGATTACTATTGCGAATGCGGGACGTAGGGTAGCGACATATGGTTTTAATTGTAAATCAATGCATCTAAATACTATTTACTCCTACCCTTTGTATAAACTTGAAAGAAGCAGCTGTAAAATTATTGAATAGAACTAACCGATTAATTACAAAATCAATAATTGTTACATTTTCGTGGAGGGCGATCAACACCGACATCGTCAGTTGAGTGAAGGATCTCGTGTGAACAGGACGTCAAATTCGCGGTACGGCGAGTGTGGGCGGCGTATGCGCAGGTGGTGGCAAACACGATGAAAAATAAAAAACAAATAAATAAATAATATTAACAAGCCTTTGGCTTGCTCCTAACGGAGCAAGGCTTGTCTATTGAGCGAGGGCTAACGCCCTCGCATTGGAGGTGGGCTATATATATATATATATATATATATATATATATATATATATATATATATATATATATATATATATATATATATATATATATATATATATATATATATATATATATAAATATGATTCGACCATCATCAAGTGTGGACTTAGTGGAAACCAAGGGGACCAGAAGAGAGAATGATTGGAAAGAAGAAAAGGATAGTCATAGGCGATTTATTGAAGATGAAATTGAATCTGAAGGATTCTACTGAAAGATTTGATTGGAATATTCTAAGAGAAGAGAATGAAGAAAGCGTTTGATTCTTTCTTGGTGGCTAGAAATTTCAAGGTAAAAAGAAAATTATGATTTTGGATTTTAAAAAAATGTAAATTTAAAATAAAATTTATTTCATTTGTAATATGGGTTCGAGGAGCAAAATAGGTGAAATCATTTCTTTAAAGCTGACTGAGTTATGGAATTCAAATACAAAAATAAAAAATTATAATGAAGAAATTTAAAATACTAAATTGAAGAAGGTGGAGCTGCGTTTCCAAAGTCTATCGTCGAGTCATATGAAGTAAAATTTTCCAAATTCTCTTCCACTGGTAACAAGGGGCTGGAAACCCCTCCTATCACATTTATCTTTCCGCGAATGTTGGGTGATATTTCGTTTAACATACTAATAGTAATAATAGTGATTGGTGTAATTAATAATAATAATAATAATAATGATGTTAATGATAATTTTAATATGGTGAATAGTGGTAAATAATTTTTAATATATAGTGAAATATATGTAACAAACATACTAATAGTAATAACAGTAATTGTGGTGATAATGGTGATAATAATACAATTATAATAATGTTAATCTAGAATTTTTAATATAGTGAGATGAAATTAAAATAATATTAATATATAAGTGAAATGTGTTAGGCATATCAATGTGTGTTAAAACATAGTGCAGTGCATCATAATAGTAAATATTAAAATATAGTAATTACTGGTGATTAATAGTGAAATATAGTGTTTAACAATTTAATAATAATGTGTGGTGATGTGCGTGTCTGTATGCTCTCTCTCTCCTCTCTCTCTCTCTCTCTCTCTCTCTCTCTCTCTCTCTCTCTCTCCTCTCCTCCTCTCCTCTCTCTCTCTCTCTTATATATATATATATATACTCTATATAACTATATATATATATATATATATATATATATATATATATATATATATATATATATATATATATATATATATATATATATATATATATATATATATATATATATATATGTACGATATATTAATAATATGTGTGTATATATATGTATATCAGAGTTCACACTAAAATTTTGAATTTGATTTCCCTGACTTTCCCTGACCAAATCTGCAAATTTTCCCTGACCAGCGTGTTCGTTATTTTTGGTGTATAAAATATCTATTAATCATTATTGCAGCCTATTTACAGTTCAGCATTGAGAATTATTGAAGGGTACTTTAAAATTGTTCATCATCATGGATGAATCTAAAAAAATTTTTTTTTTTTTATTAATCAGCCTATACCTTCACCATAACCGTCCAACGCACTCCTTTTTATAAATTAAAAGCTTACATTAATAGCCTAGGTCAGTGGTCGGCAAACTCATTAGTCAACAGAGCCAAATACCAACAGTGCAACGATTGAAATTTCTTTTGAGCCAAATTTTTTAAATTTAAAGCTATCTAGATAGTAGGTACGCTGTTATTAACTTAATTAAGGTACTCCTAAACTGGCCTTTTCGTAAAACGTTCTCAATCTGATTGAAGTACGTTCTCTGAGGTTGACCCCTTCTAACTCTCTCATCCACACTCGTCTTGTATGCTTATCTTGTTTGTCTCCTTTCGTTCATCCTCTCTGTATGTCCAAGCAAACCATCTCAACATGCCTTTCTCAATCCTTGACACTACATCTTTCACTCCACAACGCTCCCTAAAATTAACTTAATAAACTTCACTTAAAGTTTTAAGTCTTAGGTGCGTTGAATAAAACTTTATATCATACTTAATAACAATATTATTTATTGATAAAATTAAATTGTAAGGTATCCATAAACTTAAATCATGACAATGACTGACAAACACTGTGAACAATGGCCTTGCATCTCCTTGGAAAGTTTGGGTAAGTCAGGTTTGTATGTTGTTGTTTTTAATTTTTGGCACGATCCAGGTTCTCATCAATAAGACGACTTCTCAACTTACTCTTGATACAGTTCATGCTTGAAAATGATTGTTCGCATGAATATGTAGACCCGAATAAGGAAAGAACAGCAAACGCTGATTATATGAGTCAGGAATACTATTCCAGGTGTTAAAAATCAACATATCTTCCTTCTCCAGGTATTTCGAAGCAAACCACTTGTACTGTGAACTAAGTTCACATTTGTTTTTCTCCAATATTTCTATATCAGCACAAAGACGTTCAAATTTCGAGCTCCACAATTCTTTGTTTTTTAAATCCAGCAATTGCATTCCAAAGTTGCCAATGTCAATATTAAAAGGAGAAAAATTTAGTTCTGTTACATTAGCATTAAGAGTTTTTTTTTTTTTAACAAAGGCTAACGTCGCTTTGCTGTTTCTGAATTCCTGAAACCTGTTGAGGAAAGCTTCCCTCATATTTAAAAGTGTTGTTTTGAAATAGCAATTGTCAATATCAGAATTATTTTCTTGGCGATGTTTCAACATGCTTGGAAAGTGAATCAAAGTTTCTCTTTCAAATTCTTGACCAAAAATGAGATAATTTGTTTTCGAATGAAATAACTTCTTCTAACATCGAAAAAATTGTGTTTCCTTTCCCCTTTAGTTTACGATTAAGCTGACTTAGATGAGATGTAACGTCTACCATAAAATAAAATTTTTGGATCCACTGATCGATTGTTAGTTCTGGATAGTGAACACCCTTCTCAAGAAGAAATGCTTTAATTTCTGTTGATAAGGAAGTGAAACGTTTCAAAACGTTTCCTCTTGATAACCAACGTACCTTGTTATGCAGCAGAAGATCCTCGTACTCAATCTCCATTTCAACTAAAAATTCTTTAAATTGGCTATGATTAAAAGTTTTAGATATAATGGAGTTGATAATCTTAATCACCATTTCCATAACTTTGCAAATTTCTTCTGGAAATGTCTGCGCACAAAGTGCTTCTTGATGAATGATGCAATGGTAAGTAAGTATCTCGTGATTAATTTTTTCTTTCAAAATAGCAATAAACCCGTTTCTTACGCCGGTCATACTTTTCGCCCCGTCTGTTGAAATTGATTTAATTTTATCGAGTGGAGTATGATGTTTTTCAATGCATTCAACTACAGAATTTGCCATATCCTCTCCACGTGTTTGACCTTTGAGTGGTAATAATATTAAAAGTTCTCCTGTAGGATCTGTAGATGAAATAAATCGTGCAAAAAGTGAAACGCGCTCTATCATTTATGCCACAAGACTGGTTAACTGCTATTGATAAAGCTGAAACCAATTTAAAATCTTCGACTTGCTGGTTTGTTATATTCGAAGACATTTTGAGCGTTCTATCTTTCACTGCTTTAGCAGACAATGATAACTTAATTTTTTTTTTGAATATCTGCTTTGTTCTTAAAATCATGAAATAGCTCTTCGGATGCATTTATAAAACAACTTTTAGTTTCGCCGTCTGTATGTGGTTTTTCTCTCTTAGCAATCTCTTGACTAATAACAAAACTTGCAATATTAACATTATTGGAAGATTGCATCCAGTAATTAAATACAGAACTTGATTTTTCTTGACTCTTCTGAAGTTCCTCAACTGCTTTCTTCCTTGCATCACCGACAGGATATTTAGTACTAAATGACAAGTGTTTAGCTGTAAAGTGTGTCTCCAAATTTGATTTCTTGCTATACGCCAATTTTTCCTTACAAATAAGAGAGGTTGGAAGGCCATTTAAGTTTTGAATAAACGCGAAAGTCTCGGTCCATTCAACTTTAAATTCATGGTTTTCGTCTTCCTTTTTTCTTTGCTTCTTTTTAGTCATCTCAAATAGGGCACCTAGAAAAATGTTTCATTTTATAATTGTCGTAGATAGAATAGCATTACTTATTCTATTTACAAATTTATATTATCTTATATATATTTTTAACCCCAGTGAATAATAACAATAAATTATCTTCCTTACAAAACGACAATAATAATAAAGCCACCAACACAAAATAATTACAATTCTTAAATTGATGACAAAAACACCTGTAGGATTTACAGCTGGTTGGAAAAATACAGAACTTTATGCTTCGAGTAGGTACTTTTGTCACCACTGCACAATGAGACTGTTGAGTGACTGGCTCACTCAACTCGTGCATGAAGCACGCAAGCCTCCCCAACCGAACGACTGGTGAGGGAACCTTGGAAGAGATGCAAAGCGCTTCGGACAGAGGCAGGTGGAATTGCCAACAGCAGGGGTGCGGATTTTGACGATACACATACTTTTAATCTTTCTGGAAATGTTTTTTCATTAAGTCGCTTCAGAGCACTAGCCTAAAGATAAAGACACAAACATCAACTAAGTATGTAAAAGTAGAAATAAGTAAGCCAGTCATCACGAAGTTTCAATCACACGTGGTATTTTGTGGAAGAGCCACACTCAAGGGGCCAAAGAGCCGCATGTGGCTCGCGAGCCTGGTTGCCGACCATAGCCTAGGTGAATAGCGTCCACTGTAATCACAAAAGTTCTAAATGGGAGATTTAGATTAACTTTTTCTTCTCAAGCATTTGAATTTTTTAGTTTTATTTCTTAGCCTCTTCTTTGTCAAAGCCTTCAGTTTTAACATCTTTCTCTGCTCTTCAAGTTTATTGATCTGTATGGATAATTTTTCTTTTTTCAACCTTTTATTCTCTTCTTTTTCTTTCTGTTTTGACTCTTTGAGATGTTCTTCATATCTCCTATGGGCAGCTCTTACATTTGTCAACATTTTTTGAGTGATAGGAACTTTATGAATACTTTCATGAGATCTTATAGCATTGTGCACTGTTCTTTGAGAAATCAGACTATGTTCTTTCAGATTCTCCACTAACCCTCCTTCCACTGTCGCATTTCCATGCGAAAATATCAGTCTAATTTAATAATTTGCCACAATTCCATAACATTGATTCTCAGGTGCTATAGAAAGAAAAAAAAAACTCATCAAGTCTCTTAGAAGGACAATCACCATCAAAAAATATGAATTTTAATTCAAGCTTCACTGCAAAGTAGGTATAGTGCTTTTCTTTCTCCAGCAACAAGTCTGTGATTCGGTTATTGGTGTACAATGACTCTAGCAATAAATCAAATCTTTGTTCACTTGTTCTGGCTGATGAAAAACTATACTAGGATCCAATGATGAGAGCCATTGGACAGGCTTGTACTTCAGAGGACATCTTTCTATATCTTTTCTGTCATTTTGATTTGCACAGTCTGGCATTCAAGTTTGTCATGTAAATCCTAATGCAAAAAGCTTAGTTGTTGGTTGTAGCAGGCATTTTACTGGACTTAAGAAATCTTTCCATAATATTAAGTACGAGACATTGTAAATCTGTGAACAGAAATGAACCAAGGTTCAGTTTGACGTCAAACCACTGGTCGTTAAAGTTAAGGTTTTTTTGTTTGAAATCATTTTATAAATAAATAATAAATACATTCAACTGCACAAAAATCAAAGATACCCAATACCCCAAAAAAAGAACGACAACCACGACGGACCAAAAGAAAAAAAAAGATACCAGAACGAGAGAGGGAGAGTAAGAGGTACAGTCTAAAACATATCCATATACAATCACCTTCAATCGGAAGGATGAACTTGGAACAACTTCTACGAACAGATAGGAAGAATAGAAGGTAAAAGTGACCTAAAAATAAGAAAAAAATCGGACTCCATCATTATAGAGTCTCATTCCACCATTCCTATGTCTCTTCCTCCTCTTTATAGTCCATGAATCCATTCTTATATTTCATTCCATTCCCCTGTTTTATAAAATTTATTTCTTATATTTTCATTTCAACTTTCCCTATTAATTTTCCTATTTCCCTGACTTTTTCCAGTGTGAACCATATATGTGTGTATGTATATATATATATATATATATATATATATAAATATACTCATTATCTAATATTTATGCTCATATATTTATATATAATCTATATGTATCGTATATGTATATCTATATTTTCATTTTTTACGTAATTCATGTTGTTCTATATCTCACTCACTATACCAAATTCCACTAATCCATTAAAACTATTCTCCACCACTGCATACTAGACAGGCATTACATGCATCGACCCGCCTCCCTTAATTAAAACACTACCATGAAGTAATAAATATTTATTTCTTCCTTTCATATATATATATATATATATATATATATATATATATATATATATATATATATATATATATATATATATATATATATATATATATATATATATATAAATATATATATATGCTATATATATATTCCAACATATTTAATGTCCTAAAAATAATAAATATTTAAGTTGAAATAAACTAAATAATAAAATAAATGAATTTAAAAATAAATCAATTTGAAGCTCAAAAGAAAAAAAAGCAATTCATTTCATCCGTCCATCCACTCCTTTCATTAAGGCTTTATGTTCATAAATACTCCTCATATATATATATATATATATATATATATATATATATATATATATATATATATATATATATATATATATATATATCCTCTTCACTCACTCCTCTCTCTTTTATCAAAAAAAATCACCAATTAATATCGTCCTTAAAACAACTTATACTATACACCTCTCCCCCTCTCCCCTTTTTAATGTTTATTTTTTTATTATTTTTTTATTCTTTTTTATTATTTTATATTTTTATATTTTAAAAAAAAAAAAAATTTCAAAATTTTTTT
Source organism: Trachelipus rathkii (assembly GCA_015478945.1). NCBI lineage: Eukaryota > Metazoa > Arthropoda > Malacostraca > Isopoda > Trachelipodidae > Trachelipus > Trachelipus rathkii. The sequence goes on from JABUQX010098423.1 coordinate 21,074, forward strand.
TTTGTTTTTTTGGGTTTTACTCCTATCCCCCTTTTTTATTACCTTCAATATTCCTCCACTACTCCTGGTGGGAATGTAAACACCCTAAAAAGGAACAAGCTCTCGTCAGATACTATTGAAAGCCTAATGTTTTGCACAATTTGAAATTTTTGAATTTGAGCATTGAATGATATCTATCTTTTCTCTTAAAGGAGGAGTATATTATTATTATGTCATGTTTGAGTAATAGCGTTTTTTATTTTGTCTTTTCAGCTGATTAATTGAGGTCTCTTCTTCATTATTTTATTCTTTATATTATAGCTGGTTAAAGATTCTTGTGAATTGTAATCATGTTAAAACATAAAAGCTAGTAGCTAAAGTTTGTTAATACTTTCTGGAAAATGGAAATGGAATATTTTTTGAATAAACACAAACATAAAAAAAGTTATTAATATTATATTTGCATTTATTTTTCCTTAAAGATACTATTTTAATTTATAAAATAAATATACTTGGGCACACCCAAATATGAAATAAATGACTAAGTATTGGTTGTACAGGGAATGCAATCCTGAGTTGCCTAGCAGTACACAAATGTTCTATCTCTCTCTCTCTCTTTCTCGTCACTCTTTCTCTCTGTATATATATATAAATATATATATATATATATATACTCCTATATATATATATATAAGAACACACGTATATCTATCTATCTATATATATATATATATATATATATATATATATATATATATATATATATATATATATATATATATATATATATATATATATTCTCTCTCTCTCTCTCTCTCTCTCTCTCTCTCTCATGGGCCATCCATCTCTCTTTCTCTCTCCCTCTCTCTCTCTCTCTCTCTCTCTCTCTCCTCTCCTCCTCTTTCTCTCTCTCCTCTATATATAACTATATATATAACTATATATATAACTATATATATAACTATATATATAACTATATATATAACTATATATATAACTATATATATAACTATATATATAACTATATATATATATATATATATATATATATATATATATATATATATATATATATATATATATATATATATTATATATATATGCCTGTTACCAGATTGACGGACGTGGACCCAACTTTTTTACACCCCACCAATCTCTTTCCCCAGCCACCACCCTTGCAAAGGTTTATATATAATAATACTTGGAAGTTAATAATTCTCAATTATGCTTCAAAACTAAAATTCTGAGCCCAGCACAGGAGAGTTTGCTTCTACTCTTTTCTTTGTAAATGGGGAATTTGCACCGCTGAAAAGACGTTCACTAGCTACATTTTTTGAAGGGCATGCGAAGTATTCCCTGGCGAGTTCTGCAAGATGTGGAAAACTTTTACAATTATCACGCCATCAAACCAATGGATATTTATCCGATTCCAAGAGTTTTCGCTTTTAATAATCTTCGATCAATGACAGAGTGTCTTTTGACACCTCTGAACAAGACTCTTTATCGCTTCTAGAAGCCAAAAGAACGTTCATGGATTCAGCAATGGTTTCGTTAATAGATGGTAAAATGTGTGTCTCTGTTTCTGTAATCTTTTCTTTTTTATTGGCTGGATATTTCTGCTTTTGGCAGCATTTCATCACATAAACATACTAAATAATTTTAACCCTAGCGAACACGTGGTTCCAAGAAATTTGGTTTTGTATCTAGAATCCAGAAAAGTTGCACATGTGTAATCGTTATACAGAACTTGAAATCTATTATCTATCTCCAGCATGAGTGTTTCTGTCATCATTGAAAGTCCCTTACTTTTAATAGCAGTATTTAGCACAGCTTTCATCGTTGCAACTAGAGGAATACCGTCTGACAGAGCAGAATTTTAGGCTCTTCGTTCCATCTCCATTCCTCCACTATTTATTTTCACTTCCATTCTCCATCCTTCTCCTTTATCACCACATTACAAAGTAAGGCTGTGTCCTCCATCCCTCCTCTACCTATCCACCATACAGATACAGACTCACTCTGAATATCCACTATATATATATATATATATATATATATACTCTTTCTATATATATATATATATATATACTCTCACTCTCTTTCTCTATATATATATATATATATATATATATATATATATATATATATATATATATATATATATATATATATATATATATATATATATAAAGATCGTAGACAAGCGGGGGAGGCTCTGGGGGTTTCAACAACTCCAAAATTATTTAAGCGCTCAAAATTTTTTGATGGCTTGAGTCTCTTGATTCTAATTTTTAATAACAATAAAAATAATAATTAATCAAAGCAAATTAACAAGTATAAATTGATAGAAAAAAGGAAAACATATTTGTGGTCCGTGAAGATTTCTTAGGTTAAATGGCTGTTGAAAACATTAAAAGAGAATTTATATCGGATTCAATGCTAAGAAAGCTGAAATAAATAAATAAATGATAATTTTCTGATTGGACAACAATATGATGGTGCAGAAGCAATAAAAAAGTTTTAGTGGTTTTACAGCTGTCGAAAATATTCAGCGGCGTTATGTGTTCATTACTGTTCACATCCGTGTGAAGTACAACACATTAGAAACTCTATGGCATGGCGAATGCAACTAGGTACTATTTTAGATTGCCAAGGAGGACTACTATTTTAATAGAATAAAATAAGAAAGACTTTCCTAGACACAAAATGGACAAACCTCAACACGAATAGGCGAAACAAGGCTGGAGTAAAGTTACATTGAATGTTACAATCTAGGGAAATTTTTAAAGTATTTGTTAAAGCTTTAGAGGAGCTTCAATGGATCAAGATAGAAAACCTTCTTCAAAAAGCCCTGATCCGTTTGAAATCTGTAATCAAGAGCAAATTTGTTATAAGTTTATTTATAACCAATATTATTCTCTTTCACTTTTCCATTATGTACTACACTGCAGTTTCCATAATTAGTGACAGCAACTGCATTTAATCATATTGAAAACGTGATGTGTTTCAAAAGATTTTCAACCAAACATCGATGAAACATTTTCTGTTAATGAAGAAATGAGAATACCTCCTGTGAGAATCAATGTAAAATGAAAAGACAGGGCATTACAATTTCTTTACTTGATGATTTTTCAAACCAGTTAGAACGCAAATTCGAGAGCCATAGATCCTCACTTACTAATCTCATTTCATCAATATCAATTCAAAATTTTACGAAATTTATAAATAAATTTGATCTGCAGAGTCACATTTGGATTGTTAAGGAATTTACCATTTACATCACTCAAAACATGCACTCCAACAAGATAGATCTCTACTCTGAGAAGGACCAAAACATACTTTACCAATTCTATAGGAGAAGAAAGCCTAACAGAACTGACTTTAATAAGTGTTAATCATAGCTACACAATATAAACAGTGAAAGTTATCAATCATTTTGCTGTTAAGAGATAAAGATGAAGAATTTTTTATATAAATAACATATCTTTTGTTGTATTTTGAATTGCAATCAAAGTTAGGTTATTTTATTCTCTTTTATTGAAGTATTATATATATATATATATATATATATATATATATATATATATATATATATATATATATATATATATATATATATATATATATATATATATATATATATATATATATATATATATATATATATATATATATATATATATATATATATATAATATATATATATATATATATATATATATATATATATATATATATATATATATACCTATTATATGCGGATGATTTGGTTCTGTGTGGCGAGGAATCTGAGAGAGAGTTTAGAGGAGAAGATTGGTAGAGGTGGCAGGGTGTATGTAAAAAAGGAGGAGGGGTTTTGAAATGAAACGTAGATAAAGAAATAAGGATTATGGTTGTGGTAGGGACGTTACTCGGTGTGAGATTATATTTATATGCTGAGCAGCTGGAGCAAATTATCAGGATTTAAATATTTAGGGTATGTGTTGGATGAGAGAACGGATGATACAGAGTGTAGTAGGAGAGGAAAGTTGTTAATAGCAGGAAGGTGGCTGAACAATTAAATCGTTGGTGAATGTAAAGGACTAAGTCTGAGTGTGCTAGAGTCTTACATGAGGGTATGTTGTTACCTGTGTTATTGTATGGTAGTGAGACAATGGTCTGGAATAAGAAGTATAGATCTAAAGTTCAATGTGTTCAGATGGACAATCTTAGGGGCATGCTAGGTGTGAGAAGAATTGATAAAATGAGGAATGAACGTATTAGAGAGTTGTGTGGTGTGAAGAAAGAGGTAAATGAGAGAATAAATGAAAGTATGTTGAGATGGTTTGGTCATGTGGAAAGGATGAATGATAGTCGGTTGGTTAAGCGGATGTATAGTGGAGGGTGTGAGGGTTGGGAACCGACCGGCTGGGAGACCGAAGAGAAAGTGGATTAGTCGGTGAACGAGTGTCTGAAGGAGAAATGTGAGTTTAGCAGAGGCGAAATAAAGGTGCATGATAGGTGTGAATGGAGGCTTTTGTGTGGGGGGGCATAGTTGTGGCCCTGGGCAAGGGAAGAACCCATTGACGATTACCATGGTGAGGTCCGTCGCGGTCCCATGAAGCTCTAGGGTGGATTTTCTGTCTATGACGAGTTCTCACTAATTAATGGTACAGAGGGGGCGGTAAGGCTGGGCTTTCTTTTCGACATTTGTCATACTCTCCTACTGCTTTTCTTTTCCGATGCTTGTAGCGCACCTTACTCCCAATCTTGGGAAAAAGATATATATAAAGAAAGATATATATATATATATATATATATATATATATATATATATATATATATATATATATATATATATATATATATATATATATATATATATATATATATATATATATATATATATATATATATATATATATTTGAAATTAGATACTTGTGTCAGGAAGAAAAATCAACATCAGGGTAGATTAATAGAAAACTGGGACCTCTGTGATTGAGAAGAGTGTCTTTAAGATAGTAAGAGGGTATTCCATCAAGAAAAGTATCAAGTAAGAAAGAATTAAGTGTAGATAAAAGTAAAGGAACTCTAAGAAGAGTATATTCAAGACAGAAGGAGATTATATAAGGACCCTCCTGATTTTATATAGGAATAGATTTCACCAAGAATCCTATTTTGGAAGGAAGAGACTTACCAGGGAACGTATATATCGTAATCAACATCGACCTTTGAGAAGAAGAGGAGTTTTTTCAACAATAGTATTTATAAATTTCGTAAACAAAACATTAATTTAAGATTTATAGATATAGTGAGAATTAATTTTAGAATATAATTTTAAGGTATTTTAGGGTGTGATTGTTTGAGCGGGGTTTGGAGCTTGAGGTATTGGGAAGTGCCTCAGGTTGTGGGATCCCGGTAAGCGTGCAGCCAATCAAGTGTGGGAATAGAAGAAAGTAGAGTGGTGAATAAGAGGGTCAGGATTAAGGAGAGTGAGGGTGAGTAAAGAGATAGGATGGGCAAAAGAGAGTAGATTAGAGTGGGTTGTATGAATGTGAGAGGGATAAATGAGGATCTGAAAAGGGAAGAAGTGGGGTTAATGTTCGAAGAAAAAAGGTTGGATGTGCTAGGGTTGACAGAAACAAAGCTGAAAGGATAGAAGGAGATGGTCTTTGGAAAATTTAAGGGTATGATTTCAGGGGTGAACGAGAGAGTGAGGGCGAGGGAAGGGGTAGGAATAGTTATGAGGAAAGAGGTGTGGGATAAGGTAAAAATGTGCAAATAGGTGAGTTCGAGAATAATGTGGGTTAAAGTGAAATTTGGAGGGGAAATGTGGGTTTTTATATGCGCGTATGCACCAGTAAATGGAGCGAGGGAGGAGGAGAGAGAAAGATTTTGGAGTGTGTTGAATGAATGTTGGGAAGTTAATGATAAAATTTGTTTATTAGGAGATTTGAATGCAGGAGTGGGAAGAGAGGAGATGGGGGGAATTATAGGTCCATTTGGGGTAGGGGAAAGGAATGTTAATGGAGAAAGTCTGTTAGAGTTATGTGTTGATAGAAGATTGATAGTTGGAAATACGTGGTTCAAGAAAAGTGAAAACATATACATGGAAGAGTGAGATAACGGGGGGAGGGCGTTACTGGATTATGTGTGTGTAAATGAGAAGGTTATTAGATGTAAATGTATTCAGAGGGGCAGGTAGGGGTTATCAGTCACTATTTGGTGGTGCAGGTTAAAGTGAGAGGTATGGTTAGAAATAGGGAAATCTGTCGGTGCGATGAACGGTAATGTAAAACAAGTTCGGAGGTATGGAGGATAAGTGGAAGGGACGATAGAAGGACAAGTCAGGATAATGGAGGAGTCGGGAAAGATTAAAGATCAATTTAATGGCCAAAGGATCTCCACGATGCGTCGGGCTCGTGAAGTAAAATAGATGGATCAGAAAATCGCGTCATCCTTGCCGCTCATCTGGTCGAAATCAGGCACTCGGGAAAAATCAAAAGTCAATCATCCGAAATAATCGAAATCGCATCGTCGTCTCCATCGCTCCGCGTCCTTCAAACTCCACTCGGCATCATCGGCGTCCAGAAAAGAATCAAAAATCGTCAGAAATCTGTCAACGCAACAGCGAGATCACGATCGATCGTCGGCATCAGGATTCCATCAAAGTCAAAATCAAAGAAGGACAGGAAGGAGATAAATAAATGGAAAAGTGTCGAGGGCGATTAACAAAAGGAAAAAAAAAGAAAAGTCCAGGTCTAAAGATGAGTGTAAAGTATAAATATTACAGATCGAGGAGAAACAGAGGAATTAGAGGGGAATAAGCAAGGTTAAGGTATATTGGGAGAAAAAAGGTTCCGCCGGGTTAGGAGGATAGTTGTTTAGTTCCTTATAAAAGAAAAAGTCCGGATAGATAAATGAATGCAAAATATTCTCACAAGAGTAAATGCAGAAGGTATAAATACAAATTAAGAAGGTAGAAGGTGCTGGAAAAAAATAAAGGGAAAATTTCAGAAGAGATTGAATGGAAAGGGATGTAATGGATCAAAAGTATTCTAATAGAAGATGCTGTGGAGAAAGGTTTAGAAAGGAAAGGAAGGTGTATGGGTGTTTTAGATCTGGAAAGCATAAGTGAGGAATTGGGTATGGAGGTGCTGGAGGAACATGGGTGAAGTGCATTAAGGTAAAGGTAGGGTGCTGGGAATAGCAGAATGTGTGAGGGGTATTAGGGAGGGGTAGAGATGTTTGGAGTGGAGAGGTTGGAACAAGGATGGTAATGTCGCCGTGTCTTTTCGGGTATGGAGGTACAGAGGAATGATGAGGGGAGGAGGGTGGAATTGATGGATAGGGGTGGTCGATGGAGTGGTTTCGGTATTGCGGATGATACTACCTTGGTGGCGAAGGATTCAGAAGGGTTGTAGTATTTGGTGAAGGAGTTTGAGAGAGTGTGTGGACAAAAGGGTCTTAAGATAAATCCAGGTAAGAGTAAAGTGTTAGTGTTTGAAGAGGAGGAAACAGATGAGGGGATGGGGTTAGAGATTAGAGTAGGAGGTGTAGTACTGGAAGAAGTAAAGGTTTTCAGATATTTAGGGATGGATTTGGGTAAGAAAGGAGGGATGAAGGAAGAGATAGATCATAGAGTAGGAGAATGAGAGCATTGAGTGGTTTGAGGGAATTATGGAAAGGGGGGGATCACATAAACTCAAGATAAGTATGTTTGAAGGTGTGTTCAGCGAGGAATTTTATATGGGATCATCATCTCGAGGATCGTCGATCCGCGCATCGAAAATATTAAAGATAAAGTTAAAGCTGGATTCTCGGGGTCATCAAAAAGATCCGTCGGAAATATCAAAAAATAATCGGCGCGTCGTTAATCGCGCTCATCCGAGAATAAATCGTTCGAACAGAAATCGGCAAACTCGGAAATCGTCCAGAAAAGATTCGGAAAAACAAAGAATCAGAAAAGTCGTCGATCGATCAAAAAGAATAAAAAATCCGCGCATCAAATCGCAAAATCAAAATCGAATCGAAAAAAATCAGTAAAGGCTGGGCTCAGCATATTAAAAGCCACATGCCAGGCTCGTCTGTAAATATATATAATATATATATATATATATATATATATATATATATATATATATATATATATATATATATATATATATATATATATATATATATATATATATTTATATATATATATTATATATATAAATGTGTGAAAAATATATATATATATACTCATATGCTCTTTCAACATATATATATATATATATGTATATATGTATATATATATGTATATGTATATGTATATGTATATAAAAATATATATATATAGAATGCAAGAATGGAAGCCAGATTCTTACTTAGAAGTATTGAAAATTTTTATCAAACTAAAGAAAACATTTAAATTTGTTTTTATAGAATTTCAATATTTGATAATGAAATCAAAATTATAAATGAAAGAAAAATTATTATTTTAAAAATTCAAGTGGAGGAGCAACAAAATTTTCTCTCCAAGTCTTTTAATAATATTTTAATTAATATAATGGGATTTTAGGAAAAATATAACACGTGAAGCAAGAAAACCTAACAGTTACTTCTTTTGATTAATTTTTGGATTTGGAATTAAAAATTATTATTGAAGCTACTTCTGGGCGAGATTTGGTAGTTAAATGATCGATATAAGAACGGCGCAGTCAGGGCAAATGAAGATTTTATTTACATGATTCAAGGTGCTGGGAACCATCTTTCTCCATCTTTTTCCATCCTTTTCTTTTCCAATGTACAGTTGCGGAGGAATAAGGAATACATTTTGCATTATTTAATTGGTGATAGTGTTATTAATAGTGTTTGTGATTATGATAGTGATAATAATAATAATAATAATAATAATAATAATAATAATAATAATAATAATAATAATAATAATAATAATAATAATAATAATAATAATAATAATACGAGTAATTGTTAATTGGTGATAGTGTTGTGTGGGTGTTTGTGGATATGATAATAATAAAAATATAGTTATGTATGTAATAATAATAATAGTAATATGGTAGAAGTGATGATAATTGAGATTGCTGTTAATAGTAGAAAGTAATGATAGTGGCAGTGATGGTAAATATAATATTAGTGATGGTGATGATAACGATAATGATAATATATTGATGGTAGTGATGGTGATATCAGTGATAATAATAAAAATAATAATAGTGTCGGTAATAATGATAGTGATAGTAATACAAATAATATATATATATATATATATATATATATATATATATATATATATATGCTCAATCCTTCTCCTCAATATTCCTTTCGTCCATTCCTTTCCTCCATCCACTGTCCATCCCCTCTACCATTAATCATTCCTCTCTCTCTCTCTCTCTCTCTCTGCTCCTCTCTCTTTCTCTTTCCTCCTCTCCTCTTTCTTTCTCTTTCTGTATGTATGTTACTATATATATATATATATATATATATATATATATATATATATATAAATAAATAATTTATTTTATCATTTCTACCTTCTTTCCCCAAGACTGAGGGTAAGGTGCGTGACATGCACCGGAAACAGAAAAGTAGTAGAAGAATATGACAAGACGAAAAGAAAGCCCAGTCTTACTGCCCCCTTTATACATATTGGTGAGAACTCGTCGCAGTCAGAAAAACCCACCCTAGAGCGGGACTGCGGCGGATCCTCACAATGGCATCTCGTCAGTGTGGGGCTCATCCCTTGGCCCAGGTGTGCCACAACCATACCCCTTCACAAAATCCCACCATTCACTCCTATTATGCACCTTTCTTTTCGCCTCTGCCAAACTCACATTTCTCTCCTCCAGGCATTCCTTTACTGACTAAATCCACTTTTTCTTTGGTCTCACAGTTGGTCGATTCCAAACACATTCACCACTATAAATCCACATAACCAACCGACTGTCTTCCATCCTTTCCACATGACCAAACAATCTCAACATACTTTCATTTATTCTCTCATTTATCCCTCTCTTCACACCACATAACTCTCTAACGTTCATTCCTCATTTTATCAATTCTCACACCTAACAAGTGTATATATTTTATATATTGGATTTTAGAACTATACCTCTTATTCCAGACCATAGTCTCACTACTATACATTAACACAGGTAACATAAACTTCAAGTAAGACAATAGCACACTCAAGACTTAGTACTTTGACATCCATCAACGATTTAATTGCACCAGCCACCTTAATGCCATTCACAACTTTCCTACTACACTTTGCATCATCCGTTCTCTTTTCATCCAACATATATACCATAAATATTTAAACTCAGACACCTGTTCCAGGTGCTCACCATAACATAACTCCACACCAAGGACTGTCCTCACTCCACAACCATAACCTTACTCTTATCTGCGTTTGCTTTCCAGGCCCCTTCCTTCCATCATCTCCTTTATTCCATCCATCCACCTCTTTCTTGGTCTCCCCCTTCCTATCCTCACTCTCTCTCACTATACTCCTTTCTCTATATATATATATATATATATATATCTTTCATTTCCATGTTCTAACACCATCCCTGCCTCTCTTTTATTTGTCATATACAAATTGAATAACCAAGGAGACATAACGTATCCCTGCCTCCGCTATTAATAAACCAATCACTTTCGACTCCACTTATTCTTTACACACTTCCAATATCGTCATACATACTTTTAATTCCATTCAAAAGCCTCCTACCACCTACACCATATATCACTAACTGCTATAGATCTTCCCTATTAATCCTATCACTACGCCTGTCGCAAATCCATAAAACCTAAATACAATTTATTCTTTGCTTCTCTCTCATTTTTTCCTCCATCCATTCCATTTCCATCCATCCACCACTTCCTGTTATTCCACTCTTTCCACTCCTTCCATTCCATTCCACCTCCTCCATTCCTCCATTCCATCCCTCCTCCATTCATTCCATCCATCCATTCTTGATCCATTTCCATTCCTTCCTACAGATCCATTTCCTCCTCCATTCCACCCCTTCATCCTTCCTACTATTCCTTCCATCCATCCATTCACTATCCACCTCTTCCATTCAATGTTGTTCAGTGCTCCCTCCCTCCCTCCATCCCATTCCATCAGTTACAAGCTTCCACACCTATTCATTCTCTAAACAGTTCACTTAATTCATATTCTTTCCCCTTTCCATTCCATTCTCCTTCCATTCCATTCCTCCTTCCATCTTTCGTCTTCCATTTATCTTTCCCTCCATTCATTTCATTTCCACCCTTTCACCACCACCTCTTCATTCCACACTCCTGTTAACATTCCTACTTTCCTTCTTTCCTTAGTTTCTTTTTTCTTCACTAAAATTATTTGCTGCCAATTTGTTCAAGTTTCAACTGTTTCACAATCCAAATGATTTACTTACCAAGCTCTTGTCCTGTCATTATTACTTGTGTTCATAACTTCTCACTCCTAATTCTACCCTTCTTTCTTTGTCATTACCTTCCTCTCTATTCAAGCGCCCAATAGCTAAATGTTACATAAAACAACATAATGATCCGCTAATCCCAATCCTAACCACCTCAATGATTTAACATCAACACATACTTCAGCATCTAGCTTCATCCCACCTAACTTTGAAATCGATTATAATTTGCCACTTCGGTACATCTCTACCTACACCCAATTCTAGTATACTTATAAATATTCTCCTTAAAGAAAGTATTACTTACACATACCTCTCCTCATAGAAATCAATCACCTTCTACCATTCTTATTTTCTCCCGACACACCAAAGTTACCTGTTATATCATCTCCTTTTTCATCACCTATCCAACCATTAGGTCACCCAACATAATCAATCTGAAGCTTCTACTCACCCCATCCAAAACATCATTCAGATTATCCCAGAAAATCGCACTTCTCTTCAACTTTACCCTCAGATGGACCATATGTCACAACCTTGACGTTTCAAGCCATTAAACCATTAGAATTCTAGCACTCACACACAAAATCTACCATAGCTCTGTATCAAAGTCACTCTTCAAGGGTGCGCTTCTTCTCTCCTCTCTTGTTAGCTTTCCACCAGCACATACACATTTCACCCCACACCACTCGCCT
>JABUQX010098424.1:0-20000 GCA_015478945.1 Trachelipus rathkii
AAAGCTAACATGATGTAACATGAATTAAGTAATAAATACTACTGTAATATTTGACAGAAACAATTATAATCATAAGCGCTGTATGTTAAACTATCATAATACTAATGGGTAAAGAACAAACAACTTGTAAAGTTATTACCGCTCTGTAAAGCTAAACTCATTTTGAACATACATACTTAACTACACAACATCCAGAGAATAAACAGCTTCATATTACAACATTATGTAAATAAATGACGAAAGCTTACGAGGGAAGTAATTAACAAAGTTTATTTACATTTTTATAACATATAATTTAATATCTTTTAAATGAAAAGAGTTTTATATAAATACATAAAAACATATAAATACATAAAAAAACATGTTTATTTTTAAATATATTAATTCATATAATAGTCAGAGAACATAGGATTCAACTTGGGTAAGTTCTATATATATTCTTCTAAAAATTCATACAGCGCCTTTGAAAGGATGTTTAACTATATTTTAATGCCTTCAGCAGCAAAGTAAACCTTTTATTTTTCTAGCATATTTTTGATTCGGCAATAAGCACTCATTCTCACTTCTACATTAAAGAGAGAAATTCATTTATACACCAAGCTGATAGTTATTTAAGCAAATTCCTGTATAGCAGTATTATACGGGAAACGTAAGATGTTTTGGTGTAAATATCATAGATATACAACATGTGCTCTATAAGTATTAAGTCCTCAAGTATGTAAACATCGTTAAGATGCGATGTTAATTATCGTTTTTTATTTTACGCAAATGCTGTAAATTTTCCAGATTGTTTCGAACTGTGAAACTATACACGTATGTCTGAAGTCTACACAATCGATCAGGTTTCCAGTAGTTGCGCGTACTTTCAATGGGTTTTAATTATCGTCCACATCGATACCGAGATACAATAAACGTACCTATTTATAGTAGAAACCTCTACACGTATATCTTCCAGTTAGATATTTTTCACACTGCTAGTAGTATCGATATTCCAGATGAACACACATTTTATCCTCTAACCATCTGCTGCAATATTGATAATCTTGATGAACTCTTCAAACAACAAATGAATAATTATAAGGTCATATATTATTTGAACCTCTGGCTGGAATACCAGCAATGTATCGGTATCCATCCGTTTGATTAAGATTAAATATAAATGACAATCGTTTGGATAACGTAAGCTCGCTCAGTGAAAATTTACAACAACAGGTTGTAGAGAGTATGCGAAAGGGAGAATGCATCGTGACAGCACAGCGGAAAAATGTCCTATAATGACGGAAAGAGTAATGCGTAAACAACCCTTTAATAGTAATGAGATTTCTTTCTTTCCTAACACAATTCAGAATAAAAAGTAACAAGTAATATATCGAACGTACGAACGAAGCCTATATCAACTTACAAAGGGTATATATTTTCTCGTTTAAGACAACAACAACAACTTAATCACACAATAACTCAACACAACACAACAACAACAACATACAATTCTCTGTTTACAAGACACAACAACAACAACATCAACACCAACAACAACAATAACATAGTACAAAAATAAGTTTCTTTATATTACTAATCACCGAATATGTGCTAACGTAACAGTGGTTTCACATTAATAAAGGCTAACATATGCAATAAGACCAGAACTAGAGAATATATTTGTTATACAATGGCAAAACCTTGAACACATTATTTATAGTCCTTACGTACACGAATAAACTATTAAATTAACTCAACTCCCAGTGCTTAACTCAACAGTAAACTATCACATAACACTCCCCTACTAAAACGTAAACCTTTCACACCTTTTTTTACAATGCTAATATCTAACATATCAATGTTTAAATTTTACATTATCATTCAGTAATATTTTAACAAAATATTTATCATATAATCATGTCTAAGCATCATACTGACAACAAATATATTGCTAACGTAACAAATTTGTTTACATCAACTTCGTAATATTTAAACTAAAATTCATCACCCTAACCTGTCGTAAAATATCATATATAATCCTACAAACTGACATAATTGCAAACATTATAAAAAGTTTTAACCAACATTAACATTAAAAAATAATTTTTTATTATCCTGAATAACATATACATAAGTTCTTTAGATATATAAATATCACAGTAATAAAGACGTAAAATAGTTTACTGATTTTTAAAGGTCAGATAAATCAGTAAAATTACAGTAAATTTTTTCTCCCCAAAAAATAAATAAAAAAACTTAAAAAACCTACCTCACCCCATTCCATCCCTGCAGTCCCCTACCCATTCCACCCGTCTATGATCTATGACCTTAAATGATTTATCAGGTCATATTTGCGAGTATCATTATTGGATCAGCAGAACGGTAAAGAGATTATCTAACAAGATATAATATCATCACTTATAACAAAGTGTAACCATCTATCATAAAGATACGTCAAGCATCTCGAACTATGATTAGACTCACTAGATCATTTATAATTCACAAATGTGTACACTCACGTCTCCTCAGAGGTATAACATCATTTGACTATGAATTATCGTAGACACCTTTAGCTTAAAATTCATCTAGGTTCAAACCTGTACATATATCAAAACAAAAAACTTTAACTCCACTAGACTCACGTTTTAACACATCATCGTTTACAGGTAAACAACAGTTAATAATCTACAAACACTCATCATTTGCTCACTACCAATTCAAGTGTTAATTCACCCTGATCATAAGTAAATATTATAACTATATAAACCTAAACTTTAGCGCCACTTCAATAAACAGGTTCATTAAACCAAGAGTATCTAAAGCAACACTCACACACCTATACCCGAGAGAAAAACCGCGGGGGGGGGGCTCACCTTTGAAAGGGTGTGAATCTTAGAGAGGTAGGGGATCACCTCCGAGGGTTGTAAGCTGAGACTTTGGGCCTCATGCCCAGATAGAGGCTGAGGCCTTACCGTATACCTCCTTCGGAGGGGAATGCCTGCTTACATAACCTCTTACGGGTGATTCCCCGCTCTCAAGATCACACCCTTTCAATAGAGGGCGCATTCACCCCCATGGTTTTCTCTCGGGAAGTGGTGTGTTGTTTTAGATACTCTTGGTTAATAAAACCTGTTTATTCGTAAGTTAGAAACGTTATGATTAAATTATATACTATGACAGGGTGAAATTAATGTCACTGATTTGGGTAGCGAATTATGATGGAGTTTTGTAAGATTAATTATCTTGATGTTACCTGACGATGTGTGTTAGAAACGTGAGTCTAGGTTAAGTTTTGTTGAGTAATGTCAGGTATGCCCGATAGAATTTTGCTTAATGTCTACGTTTATTCATAGTTCAAATGATGTTTATATCTCACTCCGAGACGTTGAACATCTTTGATGATAAGATAGTGTCAATTCAATAGTTCGATAAGATAGACTGGTATCATTATGATAGATTGGTCTATTTGTTAAGGATAATTGTTAGAATATTACGATCTTTACACCTGTTGCTGATTCCAATGATTAATCTACGAAATTATGACCTGAATCAATAGGTTCGATTAGATTCATAGACGGTTGGTATGGGTAGGGGATACTGTATGAATGGGTTGATTGATTTACTTGATTTTACTAGATTTCTGCTTTAAATCAGTAAAACTATTACGCTTTACTGTGATATTTAATTATTCAAAGACTTAATATTTTATGTTATGTCAGGATAAAAAAAAATTTATTTTTATGTTATAAGTTTGGTTAAATACTTATGTTATGTTTGCAAATATTCGTTTGGGATTATGATATTTAGACGAAGGTTATGATGAATTATTTGTTAAATATTACGAGTTGATGTATAATAAATTTGTTACATTAGCAATTAATTTTGTTGTTACAGTATGTATGCTATAGACATTGAGTTTAGCTAAAATTTTTATGTTAATATTACGATGTTAATGTAAATTTTAACACATATTGAATATGTTAGAGATAATGCTTGAAGAAGTTGTGAATAGTTATACAGTTTTGTATGAAGTAGTTTATGTAGTTTACTGTTTTGTTAAGCGCCGGGAGTTTGATTATGATTAATAGTTTATTCTCGTAGCAGTTAATGGTGTGTCAGGTTTTGCATTGGTACAATATTTATCTTTATTCTGGTACATTAGCTATGTTAGCTTTATTAATGTGAAAACACTGGTATACGTTAGCAGCATAAGTCGTTGATTAGTATATATTATACATTGACCTTATTTTGTAGCTACACTGTTTATATGTGTTGTTGGTGTTGTTGTTTAGTTGTCTGTTGTTGTTGTTGTTGTATTGTTGTTGTTTTCGCTTTTTATTTTTATTCATGTTTTTATAATATTTTTTTTTTTTCTTTTTTTTAATTTTTTTATTTATATTTTTTATATATAATATATAATATATATATAATATAATATATAATTATATTTTGTTTGTTGTTGTTTTGTTGTTTTAGTCTAACGAGAATATATACCCTTTTGAGTTGATATGGTTCGTCTCGTACGTCGTATTCTTGTTTACTTCTTCTGATTGGTTGAAAGAGAATCTCATTACCAATTTAAGGGTTGTTACGCATACGATTTCCGTCAGTAGACATTTTTCGCTGTGCTGGTACGAATGAGCATCTTCCTCGCATCTTAAAACCTGGTTAGTATTGATAATTTTTTTAAACGAGGAGACTTCGTTTATTATCCTCAAACGATGTGGTTACACCAAATTTTTATATTTAATCGTTGCAACACGGAATGGATTACCGATACATTGACTTGTATTACATCCAGAGGTTCAAATAATAGACCTTTTATCTTTGTGTTGAGAGTTTCTCAAGATTATACATATTGGCAAGCAGGATGATAGAGGATAATGTGTGTTCATCTGGAATATTTCGACTAGCCAGTGAAATATCTAACTGGGAAAGATAACGTGAAGGTTCTAATAGAATAGCCGTTGTGTTCTCGTCGTGTGACGATATTAAAACCCTTTGATGTACGCATACTGGAAACCTTCGATTGTGTTGACCTTCAGACATAACGTGTATAGGTTTTTTCACAGTTTCGAACATCTGAAAAATATTACAGCATTGCTTAAAATAAAAAACGAATTAACATCGCATCTTAACGATGTGGACATACTTGAGGACTAAATACTTATAGCACATGGTGTAATCTATGATATTTACACCAAAACATGTGGTTTCCCGTATAATAATGTATACAGGAATGCTTTAATAACTATCAGCTTGAATGAATTTACTTCTCTTTTGTATGAGAGAATGAGTGCTGCTGAATCAAAATATGCTGAAAATGGTTTAGTGCTGCTCGGGCTTAAATGCTGAAGGCATTTATAGTTACATCCTTTCAAAGGGTGTTGAATTTTTAGAGAGATATATAGAACTTACCCAACTTGAATCTTATGTTCTCTCTTAGATGATTATATATTTAATAATAAACATGTTTTTTATGTATTTAGTGTTTATGTATTTATATAACGCTGTTTTTCAATGAAAATTATATGTTTATAAAAATGAAAAAAACTTGTTTTACTTCTCGTAAGTTCGCTTTTAATTGACTAGTTGTTAATGATTAGTGTTTATTCCGTCTGGTTGTTGTGTGTTAATTATGTTATGTTCATATAAGTTTAGCTTTAACAGGGTAAAACTTTACGTTGTTTGTTTTTACCCATTAGGTATTATGATGTTTAGGTACGGTTATGTTAAGTTTTTTTGTTAAATATTACGATTATTTTCTTAGTTCATGTTACATTATGTTAGCTTTATTGATGTGGAAACCTTGTTACGTTAGAGTATATCCGTTGATCAGTATGAATTAACCAATGTTGTAATAAATTTTTGCTAAATGTTAACTGTGTCAAGTGTACAGATTATACGTTAATATGGTAGAGATATCCTTGGAAAAGTAAGAATAGGTTACGTTTGGCAAATGCGAGTGTTTAGTTACTTTACTGTGTTAGTTGGAACTTTTGTTATGTTAACAGTTATTCGTGTGTTAAGTTGTGTTAGGTTTGTCTTTGGGTACATTATTTTTCTTAGTTTAGGTGCGTCATGGTTAGCTTTATTGATGTGAGAAACCTATTACGTTAGAGTATTACTCGTTTTTGATTTTTCCAAAAGTTATAATAATTAACAATGTTTGTGTATAAATTTTTAGTTAATATATTAGCCTGTTTAATATAATATTTAAACATTGTTATGTTAGAGATATGCTTGACAAATGTGTGAATAGGTTTTACGTCTTTGTATGCTATGTTTAGTTACTTTACTGTTTTAAGTGTGGAACTTTGTTAAGACATGTCAGGTTTTGTCGTTTGGTGTATTATATTTAATAGTTCAGAAATGGTGCTAAGTTAAGCTTTTATTAAATGTAAAACTTTGTTACGTCAACCTATATTGATTGATCCTTTGTATATTAAGAACTTGATTTTATATGTTTATCCAAAAATGATACTCGAAATGTGACATGAATCAATAGATCAATAGATCAATAGATTCAATAGATCAATAGATCAGGAGGGGGTTGGGATGGTGGTTTGATTTTACTGATTTTTGCTGATTTAGGGTATGTAAAAGCGTACAATTTTAGTAAAAATATTTACCCTTAATCAATAGAATCCCATAGATCTAAATAGATCATTAGGGATCAATGTGAGATCATGATTGGACAGGAAGGGTAGGTTGGTGGTTTGATTTACTGAATTTACTGATTTAGGGTATGTAAAACATGACAATTTTAGTAAAAAATTTGACCTTAATCAATAGATGCAATAGATCCATAGATAATAGATCCAATAGATCACAACTGGTCAGTAGGGTGGGTGGATGGTGGTTTAATTTACTGATTACTGATTTAGGGTATGTAAGAAACATGAAATTTTAGTAAAAATAAATTTGACCTTAATCAATAGATGCAATAGATCAAATAGATCAATAGATTCAATAGATCAGTAGATCCAATGATCACCTCTTCTTTCCTCAGCGGTGGTGGTGGTTTGTATTTACTGATTAACTGATTTAGGGTAATGTAAAAATGACATTTTAGTAAAAAATTTGACTTAATGCAACTAGATCAATAGATTTCATGATTGGACAGGAGGTGGGTGGATGTGTGGTTTTGATTTACTTGATTTACTGATTTACTATGTAAAATGAACAATTTTAGTAAAAATTTGACGTTAATCAATAGATCATAGATCCTAGATCATTTTAGATCAATAGATCACAACTGGTTAGGAGAGGGTGTTGGATGGTGGTTTGATTTACTGATTTAATGCTTTAGACTATGTAAAAAATCGTAAATTTGGAAGTTATAAACAAAAAGAATCAGAAATTTTATTTATTTATTTTATTTTTTTATTTTTATTTTTTCTTGATGTTCTGAAACATTATTTTCGAAATTCTAAGATCCAATAACTTAATTATAAGACATCAGTAATTTGGGTATCATTTACAAATATTTAATAACTCGGCACTGCACCGGGCCAGCACCAGGTGGCGGCTGTCAACTCTTACTCCTCTGTGTCAGACTCCTTTTTTCTTCTTCCTTCTTTATTCATCTTTCATCCTTTTCTTTCTTCTCCTTTTCCTTGTTTTGCACTCTGTGTTTTTTTTCAGTCAGGACCCCTCAAGGGGGTCCTAGACATCCCTATACGGACTTATAACATTCATATTCGAGTTCTCGGTCTCTATAACGCTATATTAACACACAACCTTGTTGTTTATTATTTCGAATGTTTATTACACGGCACGCAGTGGCTCCAGCCCCGGTGCCGGAGCCAACTCCTCAGATTCCCATATCAACTATTCTAGAAATTCAATTCTGAATCCTCTCATCAAATTTCAGCCAATACGAACACTTCGATTTTTTAAGAGGGGTGGGGTCCCCCATCGGGGGATTATGTTGTTCATTGAAGTAATTATTGAATAACAATAGACGAAGAAAACTAATAAAATAAGTGATAAAGAATGAATTAATTAGAATAGATAGAATTGACACATCACAAAAAGGGCAAGAAAAGAACACAGAATAAAAATAAACAATTAGAAGCAAAAAGAACCAAACCGAAAAAGATAATGACAAACCGCCACGGGACGTAACCTCGGTCTGGCGACGAAGGTTATGTCCACCATCTACCCCCTCCAAATTTTAACCCAATACGATAACTCTAACCCATATAGATATATATCGGAGCCATTAGGCTAAGCGGAGCCGGAGCCTAAAAATCATTTAATTAATAATAATAATAATAATAATAATAATAATAATAATATAATAATAATAATAATAATAATAATAATAAAAAACTTCAGAGGATGAGACGGAATCGGCGCGGTGCGGTGCGGTGCGGTGCTGTGCGGTGCGATGCGGTGCGGGGCAGGGAAGTCCGGAGTCAGAGTCGGAGTCGGGCAAAAGACACCTCGAAATTATGATCACTCCGTGATCATAATTTCTTCGACGTAATAATAATAATAATAATAATGTATATGTGTATGTGTATGCGCACGCGCACGTAATAAAAAATAATAATCAAGGACAGACAAACCTTCGGTTTGTCTGTTTGTTATACAAAAAAATCAAGATCCAGCTGAGGGTTTCATATACAAAAAATTATCAGGAATTAATAATCTTGATTACCTTGCATAAAAAATATTTAAATATAAAGACAATAAAAAAAGGAAAAACTTTACTTTTAATTTTGCTTAAATGACTATTAATGAATATTTTAGATTATATTTTTAGTTTCAAGGAGAATAAATACATAAATAAAAGATGTTGAGAGATGCTTCCAGCCTCAAGCCAACCCAGCTCTATCACAGCAGTAACAAGCTCCCAGCTGAAAAAATAAATGGGAGCCTTTTAAAAAGTTTTGGGTAACAAAAACAACTTCCTAAATCTATGTTTTTAGAATTATTTGATGTTACATATAATGATGCACAACTTACAAGAAGAATGATCAAAAAGCTGCCTCAAAATGTGATTCTTTTTATGCTGTCTGTGAAATGAGCCAAATGTGGCTATGACCTTTAAATTTTTAATAATTAATTAGGATAATTAACAGGAACTCTGCCTATTAAGGCATACTTTATATAAATAAAGTGATCTAAGCAAAAGTAAATTAACAGCCTGATAAACTGCATCTACTTACCCAATAAATTGGTAGCCTTAAATCTTTCTTGCCTATTTAACTCTCTTCCTTCCAGATAATTGTAAGTAAACCTCAGTTCAAATGTTTTGATTTTTGCCTCTTCTGGCATTCACAGTATCTCAAACAGGAAATAAGTGGAATTAATAAATTGTTGGCCAACAAACATTAAAATATTAAATATAAAAATAGTAGCTTGGTAGCTTAAATTTTCCAATATAATCTTTAGATTACAGCATAGCAGTTATAGCTGTTTTGTAACAGTTGGTATAGCAGTTACTGTAGTTAGATCAAATGTAGCAGTAGTAATAGCAATCAATTTCAATTAATATCTCAGATGTAGGAGTGTAACAGCAATTAGTTCAGATATAGGAGTAACAGCTTAAATCAGATGTAGGAGTGGTAATCAGATGTAACAGTTAGTGGAATAGCAATGACCGACTCATCTGGTCAGCTGATCATAGAATCAATTTTTTATTTTCTTCTTTTTAATATGGGAGCAACTGGGTTAATTTATAATAAGCAAATAAATGCCGATCATCAGGCATGAATAATTAATTATTTATTATTTAAATTAAGTATTGAAATATAATTGAAATATAAAAACAAATGAACAATTTATAAAAAGAACCACAATGATAATTGCAAGTCATTAATCATTTGTTTAGATTAAAAATTATATACAAATGTAATTTTTATACATTGGGAGGGGGCGTTAAATTATCAAAAGAAAAATATGAATTGATAATTTAAACATGTCAAAAAAAATGAAAAAAAAAATTTTAATTAATTTTTTTTTTTTTTTTTTTTTTTTTTTTTTTTTTAAAAAAACAAACTACTTACAAGCTTTCATTTATTTTATTAGTCAGCAGCTTGATAGCCTTTAATTAAAATAAATGAAATTGAAATTTTTTTTAAAATAAAATAATTGAAAAACTTAATTCTTTCAATTAGCCTTTTTGATGAGAATCAAATTAGTTACATGTCTTTTAATAATTTCTCCATTCCCTTTCTTGACAGATACCTCTACTACCTCTCCAAGAGTGTTTTCCCTTGTGTCAGTTACTATCCCCATTGGAAAAAAATATGGTTTGGTATATTGTTGCTTGATGGCAACAATGTCATTAACCTCTAATTTAATATGCATTTTGGCTCTATACCTGTCTGGTTTGTTAGTACCTGATTCTTCTTAACTAGTTAAATAATTCAGTATGTTAAAGAATATGTAAATTAATTTTGACCTTCTGAAATTTTTTTATACATTTTTATAATACAGCTTTATTTTCAGTCCTGCTTTTCATTTATTTGGGATTCCAATCTGGATCCTCCTCCTCATCAGCTTCAGAGGTATGCAAATGGGGAGCAATTACCACATTAGGAGGTTCATACCCTTTTATTAATATTTCAGGAGTGAGCACAAAGGGTATTGAAGGATCAATATTTTGATTATTTAGAAGTGGTTTAAAAGCTAAAGGTCTTTTGTTTATTAACATTTGCACTTCTTTCATTAACAAGTGAAATTGCTCATACTTTAATATATTTTTAGAAATACTGCTATACACCATATTTTTAACTTGTTTTACAAGAGATTCCACAACTGAACCTAAAAAACTGGAATGGGGTGGATAAGTGGAAAAGTCCAAACTTTCAATATCTTTTTCTTTCAAAAAATTCTTTACCTCTTGGTCATTCAGAAATGATTTAATTACTTTGAAGGAGGAAACTATTGGTGAGCCAGCATCACTTAATATCTTTTTAGGGTATCCATACTCATACACATGCATTTGAAAGGCATTAATGAAGGATTCTGAATCAATATGCTTACATAACAACAAATTTACAGCCCTACTCCACATACATGTTATAATAAGTATGTACACCTTAACATTAATATCATTAATTTTTACAGTAAATGGACCAATATGGTCCAAGGCAACCTCCCTAAAGGGAATCTCCTTAGGAGATATTCTAAACTCTGTATAGTCATTCTGATTTATTTTTATTGTCCTACCATATAGTTTTTTGCAAACAAGGCAAGTTTTAAGACATTTCTTTACAGTGACATATGCAGATGGTATGTAAAACTCCTTTTTAAGAAGTGCAAGCAATTTATAGACTCCTGCATGTTTGGCTTTAATATGAGTTTCAAAAATGAGAGTGTTTGTAAAGGGACAATCTTTGGACAATAAAATAGGAAATTTTTCATTATAATTACTTTTTAATTTCCAAATTTAGATTTTAACTCTAATTAAGCCATCAGAATCTAAAAACAAACTTAATATTAGCTAAATTAGTTGATTTTACAGCAAGAGGATTCAATAAATAATCATATGTATCTGAAAAGTTAGTTTTTTGGGCTCCTTTATAAACCAATGAACAACTATCCTTATAATTACAACTCATATTCATAGAAGGGAAGAGAGAAGGGTTTTTTGACTTTACTCTAAATTTTAGTGTAAATATGTACTTCCTAATATAGTGAGTCACCCTGCACATTTTCCCAATAGAAGAAAATTTATTTAGTGCTATTACTGGTTCCCACTGAGAAGAGGAAATACTATTAATCTGAAAGTTAAAATGAATATTGAAAGGGACTTCAAATGAGAAAGTGTCAACACATTCATTTTCAGTTGGACCTTTAAAATAATTTGTTTTCTGTAACACTTTGTGAGAGACACATCTAGTTACCATGTCTGCAGGGTTATTTGGACCCTTAATATGATGAAAAACAACATTATGACTTTCACATAGCCTCATAATATTATTTAATTTATTATTAATTATGGTACCCTTTTTCTCTATCTTGCTGGTCTTGTAGCTTTTAGCCTCATTAAATCCTTTGACATTTATTTTTATATCAGCATTAATAATTTTATATTTTAATTTATTTGCTAAGGACAAGGACACAAAACAATACTCTGAAGCTGAATCATAAAGTACTCTAGAATGTGCAGTTTCACCTTCAGCCAAATAAGTTTTAGCTGTAAAAGTTGGCAAAATAAAATTACAAATGAGGCTTGTATTAAGGGAATTAATTTCCAAATCACAAGACTCATCATTTGAGCATGGTGAAATTTCTAAGCCAACCACATTACTAATAGTTGTATTATGGGATGCAGTTGAATTCTTTTTATTTTGCACTGTGTTACCAATTTTATTTTTATTCTTATTACAAAGGAATGAAAAATGGATTACTACCATACAATTTATAACAAAGGGTTTTTGAACCTATACTGCATTGAGACTGATCATTGATTTGGTAACTGCACAAATGCATCCTCGTCAAATTTCCTTTAATTTTGCTTTATCCTAGCTTTCAGGACTGAATCAATTTTTGACACTGCTTTTATAATGTATTTATATATGCCGTCCTCATCAATTTTTTAAATGATGTGAGCAACAGAACACATTTGTGCTGGTCCTACCTTGACACCATTTTTTGTTTTAAATCATACTGCAGTGCTGCTAGGGCTTAGAGCCTTTTCTCCTTGAGATTGCAGCAGATTTTGTAGTTTTTTATAGAGCTACCAGAGTTATTCTCCCTTGTACACTCTTTCAACCTATTAAGCACCTCAAAGGAGGTATCTAATATGGAATTTAAATTTGGTCTGGCATCATTATTAACAGTCATAAATGAATTTTTTATTTTATCAGATATTCCCTGCCATACAAAATATTGCATAAAAATCTGACCATCCACATCTAATCTCACCATCTGATCTTTCAAAACTCTCAATTCACTAACCCACTCCATCATACTAGAAACATTCTGAAGTTTTAATTTTTGCAATTTGTATCAATAACCAGAAAATTGTTGCGCTATTTGTTGGCAGAAAAAGCTTAAGTAATAAATTTTTGCTACATTCATCTGTTGATCCTCCACTTTAAAGACTTTCAATATATACCTTAGCAGGGCCAGATACCTGCTTTACTAAATACCTGTATTTTTCAAATTGTGAAAAACTGCGGTTGTTCATGATGCTCTCAAATGAAAAAATAAATTGATTTAAATTTTCTGGTTGACTATCAAATGATGGTAGATCTATTGGTGGAAATTTTATATTTTGAGCACTAATTGGAGTAGGTGGTGATTGATTTTGATTATGATGTGTATGATGTGAAATATCAAGTGTATTAATAATGACACCTAAATTAACATTATAATCTGAATTTTTCATATCAATCTGTTCCTGCCTTCTAAATTCATATTCTGGGCAGAGTACAAATTTCTCTGATATTAATTCATTCAAATTTTTAAGCTCTAATTTAAATTCTTTTAAAGTCTCAGAATATGAATATTTCTCCTCTACTGAGAGACTTGCTAATTTGGTATAAACAGTGTTAATCAATTTTGTGCAGGAAGATCTCTTGACCCCTCTTCTACTAATAAGGTTTTTTACTACAACCAACTCCTCAGAAGGGCTGTCTGTTATGTCAGAAACATATTTTATTTCTGCTCTTGGATCATATGAATCCATGATCAAAATATGAATTTGTCAAATTTTAAATATTAAATATGAAAATCAAATATTAAATATTAAATGATTAAATTTAAATGAAAAAAAATCAATTTAATTTATTTTAATTTAAAATACTGAAATTTCATTCAATTTAAATATATCAAATATTAAATATCAAGCCCTATAGGCAGAATTAACCCTATAGGTGGAATTTTAAAATTATTAGTATATTAGTGCCCTATATATGGTAGTGCCCTATATATGGTACTATTAAAGTTGGAAATGGTATGA
Organism: Trachelipus rathkii; assembly: GCA_015478945.1. Lineage (NCBI taxonomy): Eukaryota > Metazoa > Arthropoda > Malacostraca > Isopoda > Trachelipodidae > Trachelipus > Trachelipus rathkii. The sequence goes on from JABUQX010098424.1 coordinate 13,907, forward strand.
TATTAATAGGTTAGTAGCCTTATACAGGATAAAAAAAAACCTATAATTGGAATGAATCTATTTATGGTAGGTGTCACAGAACTCCACAATTACCTATAATTGGAAATTGGAATGAATCTATTTATGGTAGGTGTCACAGAACTCCACAATTACCTATAATTGGAAATATGTACAGTCAACCTATTTATGGAAGGTGTCACTGAACTCCACAATTACCTATAATTGGAAATATGTTCAGTAAAACTATTACCACAATAACTGTACAATTACCAAACACTCCAAATAATTGATTAATAATCTTAATATATAAATATGAATATTTCAGCAGCACTGATATAATGCTGATGAATATAATTTAATAGCTTAGCTACACCACTACTACACTGTCAATATTGACCACAACTCAAACCCAGCATATTACTATTAAATAACCAGGAGCAGGCTTTGGAGGCTTTAATCTGAGAAGAAAGTTAGGCAGACAATCCCGCTGAGGATGCCATATACAAAAATTTATCAAGAATTTGAAATTTTAAAGAATGTAAAATATCTTGATTACTTTGCATAAAAAATATTTAAATATAAAGACAATAAAAAAAAGGAAAAACTTTACTTTTAATTTTGCTTAAATGACTATTAATGAATATTTTAGATTATATTTTTAGTTTCAAGGAGAATAAATACATAAATAAAAAGATGTTGAGAGATGCTTCCAGCCTCAAGCCAACCCAGCTCTATCACAGCAGTAACAAGCTCCCAGCTGAAAAAATAAATGGGAGCCTTTTAAAAGTTGGTACTTTCAAAACCAACTTCCTAAATCTATATTTTTGGAATTATTTGATGTTCTATATATGATACACAACTTACAAGAAGAATGATCAATAAGTTGCCTCAAAATTGTGATCCTTTCTATACTGTGACAAATAGGCCAAAGGTGGCTATGAACCTTTAAATTTATAAAATTTAATTAATAATTAAACAAGAACTCTGCCTATTAAGGCATACTTTACATAAATAAACTGATTTAAGCACAAGTAAATAACAGCCTGATCAGCTACATCTACTTACCCAATAAATTGGTAGCCTTAAATCTTCTCTTGCCTTTTTAACATTTCTTCCATCCAGATAAATTGTAAGTAAACCTCAGTTCAAATGTTTTGATTTTTGCCTCTTCTGGCATTCAATCTCAAACAGGAAATAAGCGAAATTAATAAGTTGTTGGCCAACATAAAGTAATGCATTGATGGTGGTAAAGTATAAGCTTATTAGCTTAAATTTTCAAATATAATCTCTAGGTTACAGCATAGCAGATATAGCTTTTGTAACAGTTGGTATAGCAGTAGTAATAAGAAATTAGTTCAAATGTAGCCGTAATATATCAGATGTAACAGATTTGGATGTAGGAGTGGTAACAGCAATTATTCAGATACAGAAGGTAACAGCTTAAATCAGATGTAGCAGTTGAGTGGTAATCAGATGTAACAGTTAGTGGAATAGCAATGACCGACTCATTTGGTCAGCTGATATAGAATCATTTTTTTATTTTTCATCTTTTTTAATATGGAGCAAACTGGGTTAAATTTATAATTAAGCAAATAACCTGCCGATCATCAGGCAATGAATTAATTAATTCTTTTTATTATTTAAATTAAAGTATTGAAATATAATTGAAATATAAAAACAAATGAAACAATTTTATAAAAAGAACCACAAATGATAATTGTTCAAGTCTTAATGCATTTGTTTGATTACAAAATTATATACATAATGTAATTTTTATAGCATTTGGTCCGGATTGTCAGACAAACACAGACAAAACCTTCGTTTTGTCTGTTGTCGGATTGACAGACCTCTTCGGTCTGCTTCCTCCACCAAAGAATAATATATACTCTCTATTCTCTCATATCGAAAACGTGGCCGCGGAAGGTGGAAGATACTACTTTATATATATATAATATTTAATCTATAATATATATATATACTATTTATATGATATATATATATTATATATAAATATATATATATATATATATATATAATATATATATATATAAAGTGGAAGGGCAAAATATTTAAATTTCTATGAAAAAAATTGGGAATAATTTATATAGATTACTAAAATCATCTACCCTAAATTGTTAAATTTAATCGCCGGGATGAGAGTGAGCAAAGTCCGAGATAACACCTTCAGTTTTTTATGTCAATATTTGATGTATGTAGAGGAGGCCAAGTCCAGTAAGTCTTTCTTTCCTAACATATTTCTCAGTAGGTTTTCAGAAGTCTTAATGTTGAAAAGCTTTCTTTCTACTGAAGGAGGAGGTCACGGGTAAAATTGCAAGTAATTTTGCAACAAGATGTAATATTATTGGAAATTGTGACTGCGACAAGAAAGCTAGTCCGTCTATCTGAATGTTTTTGGAGCGATCTGTGAGATGTGATGCCATTTCAAACTCATAATCCCAATTCTGCTCTTACTAAATCTTCATTTGGGCTTTCTAGATTTCCTTGTAAAATGTTACACAATCTTTTTATCTTCTCATTATGGCACATTACATTGTTGGGTATGACAAGATTGCAGGGAAGATAATAATTTGCTTTTATGATTTAAAAACTCTCTCCTAATGCTGATAATTAAATCATCCGAAAATAAATAAAAAAAAAAATGGTAAAAAAATGGATGTGCGATATTACGTCTTTGGGTCGGAAGTAGGAATGCCGGGTCTGTTTTTTTTGGAATTTGTTAATTTTTGGTAAGCATTTTTTCAGTAACTCAGCTCAGATTCAGAATCGCTTACACATTCTCAAAAATTCTGCTGAAATTCTAGTGTTGCATTTTCTAATGATGGCTTCAAAGTTTGTAGTTTTAACTAATTTTCTTACGAGATTTGTTCTAACAAGCGACGAATTATATAAAATTATTTTAACCTCTGCACTTTTAAAGATTTTTGACGGTTATGATACTTAAATTTTTAGTGTCTAAAAAATTTTCGGGGGGGGGGCCATGGCCGCCCCTGGCCCCCGCAAGTCATATTTTGTATTATATATAATATATATAATCTATAAATATATATATCTATATACTATATTATATAATATATATATATATCATATATCTATATATATAATATATATATTATATATATAATATTGAGAAGTTGTAAAAGAATGGTAACCTTTGGTGTTGGTTTTGGACTTAAATGTTATATAGTTATCATAAATAAAATATAACAAGCTAGATGACAGGTTTCATTTGAGTATGAATCCATACTTTTATTAATTAGCGTTTATATTGTGACATTACAGTTAAGTTTTTGAAGAGATGGATTTTCTCTTAAAAATTTGTATTGAATATTTTATAAGCACTGTGATTGATGTTTCCTCTGAAAATAACAATTGTAATGCAAATAAACATTTAAGTTTCTTAATAAGTTAGGGGTTACATATAACTATTTGAAACAAGTAAGGTTAGTCTTCATTTTTTTTCATCCTATTCTATACAAGATAAGTTATTTAACTCAGTGGTTCTCAACTTTTCGATTCGCGTCCCTTGACTATTCAGGTTTGCCGAAGTCACCCGCATGTTTAATTCTCAAAAGAACGTTTTTTACAATATATTTATATATATTATATATATATATATATTATTATAATATACTTATATATATATATATTATATAATTATAATATATATATATATATATTATATATATATATATATAATATATATATATATATATACGATTATATAATATATGTCTATATATATATATAAATATTAAATATAGAGATATATATATATAGTATTAATAATAAAAATAAATAATATATAAATAATAAATCTTTGGTTTATTTAATATTAAATTATTGTATCAAAACTACATTTTAAGTTTATAAAAAACTTCAAATATTTTATTCCTATTAAAGGCTTTTGCCTTATTTTTCATTTTCATTGATTTTCCATTTTCTACAATGTTTCAAGCTCCATATTAAATTATATATTAAATTTTGAAAATTTTCCTACACTTAATAATAATTATATTGACGACATTCACTCGTGACAATCTATTTTACTACTAAAACCACGTGAACCCGAAAAAGTTTTATGTAGAATCAAAATGTGTCGATAACGTAAAAAAAACGTTCGAATTCGTTTGCAAATTTTTTAATTTTGCATATATATCCGATTTCTATAGAAATCCGTTTTTTATAACACAGTTTTCTGTTAAAAAATAAAATAAGGATAATATAATTAAAATCATGACTTAAGAAAGTTTGAAAATTCAAAATCGATTAAAATTTTTAAATGAAAACTGAAATACAATTATGAAAATGTTCAAATCTTTCGCGTCACCCCTGAGTGGAAGCTGCGTCACCCAAAGGTGACGCGTCACACAGTTTGAGAACCTCTGATTTAACTTAAGAAACAAATCAAAGTATAATATTTAATGAAATAATCTCGTTAGATGATCATATTTTTGACAATCTTGCACTTGCAGTATATGTTGCAGTATATATTTTTGTTTGTTGTTAATGAAATTGTAAGCTTCTGTTTCTAAGAAGTTCACTCTTTGACAATGGGGAGCTCCGACAGTCAGTCTAATTCCTGGTTTTGTCAGCAATCAAGGATTGTGCATTGATCTTCAAAAGGATATCAAAATTAAATATATTCTTGACCACTAAAATAAAATTATTAAGATGTAGCAGAATTGCTCCTATCTGATTCCCGACCAACTCTTATTTCTGAAAATTTAAGTTTACCATGGGTCTCTCTGCTTTGCCTTTAATGTATTTAACTTTTACATTTGAAGCTTACTATTATTAGTCAAAATATAATACGAGTCTTATTTTTGATGCTGTATATTTAAATACCTTCTGATGCATGAATATATGAGGATTATTATTTGGAAAACATCTCGTTTATACGAAACCTTTTAAGGGTACCATGGGTTTCTCTGTTTTACCTTTAATATATTCAACATTTACATTTCAAGCTAACTATTAGTCGTAACATAATACAAGACATTTGCAAAGTTGTGTATTTGATTTCCCTACTCAAACATGGTTACATGATGAGAGATTATTAAAAGACATCTTGTGAATAAGACTTAATTGGTTTTGTTAACTGTAAAATTTAATTAAATACAGGACTGTTGTTATTTTATATAAAAAAATATATTATTCTTTCTCTATTAGCAATAAATAATTGACTACATCCTCCGTTGTTGTGCAGCTACAATGAATACCAATTCAAGCTAGTCCTGTTAGTCTCTCTCCTCATGTATAATTGAGAAGGTATATATTTTAAGGCTTTTCAGAGTAGAGAAAGATCTTTCTGGAATGTACTGTACGTATTGACTGAGATTAGATCTCAGTACATATGGGGTAAAAATAAATTTTGAGAAAAGCGCAAAAACAAAAACTTGAAGGCGTAGAGAGCATTTGATGGCGATATTTTGTTCTTTTTTTGCCCATATTTATTTTTGAATAAAATATACTCGACGTTAAGAGTTTTAGGTCCTTAATGTGATTATATAGAACAAATTTATTTACAAAATTTGTTAAAACTTTAATAGATATCGATGGAATGACTTTTTTAATATTGGTAAGTATGGATCTCAAGCGCACCAACTTGCTATCTAACTAGTTTTAAAATTACCAAGAATAGCAGCTAAACAAAAACTACAGCAGATTCTAATATCACTTCAAGTGCAATTATGGAGAGTAGAAGGATAACAAAGTTTATGTCATGACTTAAAACAAATGATTTAAAACTTAAAACAAATTCACTGATGATTCAGATTTCAAAAGAAATGAGGCTTCTAAAGAAGTTTCCAAATCTTGTTCCATTTCAAGCTAATCTAAAGCTTTGATAATTGCTTTTAAAATCTTCAACAAATCATAAGAATTCGTCGTGGTTTTTCACCCTTCTAGTTTCGCACATTCTTATTAGTTTTGTTCATTTTCTCTCTGGTAAAATTTTTTTATTTTTTCTATTAAAATAGTTGTCTGCTTTAGTTACCTTAAATAGAGTACCCATGTTGTTTTCACTAAGCCAATACAGTATTGAACTTCGCATACATGTCCCACGACTAGATTT